>JAZKJV010004220.1:0-240487 GCA_037367405.1 Ottelia alismoides | reverse complement strand
TGAGGATACAACAAGGGCAGGTAGAGATGGCTAGAAAGAAATTATTGACTACACAGAACCGTCAAAAGAGCTATGCTGATCAGAGACGTCGTGATCTCGAGTTTGAAGTCGGAGATTTTTGTCTTCTTGAGAGTATCTCCAATGAAGGGTATTCAAAGATTTGGTATTAAGGCAAGCTAGCACCGAGGTTCGTTGGCCCTTTCGAGATTTTGTCGCGTATTGGGAAGGTAGCATATCGAGTAGCACTCCCCCCTCATTTGGCAGGCGTGCATGATGTATTCCATGTGTCAAACCTCCGGAAGTATATTCGAGACCCTCGACATGTGATTAGCTATGAGGACCTCACGGTTGAACCGAATCTATCTTTTCCTGAAGCACCCATACAGATTGTAGACCGGGCAGTCAAGAGGTTGCGACGGAAAGACATCCCTTTGGTCAAGGTATTGTGGCAAAGTCAGAATGTTGAGGAGGCCACATGGGAGCCTGAGGCAGATATGCGACGGAAATACCCCTATCTTTTTGAAGGTATGATCACGAGACCCTATTTCAATCCTCTTTAAGATTTTTATGGGTTCCGTTCTCTTTAAGAGTTTTATGACTGAATATACATCACATTCAAAATTTATACGTTAAATCCTACGTCTCAAGGACGAGACTTCCTTTAAGATTTTTATGATGTGAAACCCCGTATTTTCTTTTCCTAAAATCTGGAGTATTTTTGACATCCAAAAAATTCAAATAATCATGCTATTTCGTAGATCTCGTCGAGATCTTTCCAACGAGCCCAAGAACGTCAAATTCCAATATTCCTAGCTCAAGATAACGATGTTTTAAGATGGGTGGTCAAGATCTATATATGGATCCGAACCGGGTCTGAAATTGGATCCAAATTCATCTCTCTTCCTATAAATAGAAGGTGATATGCTACTCCCTCAAAGCCCTAGCCACCACCATCTTCCCCTCTCATTGGAGCACCACCGTCTTGGCTAGTTTAGTCGACGGAGGGCCTCCGTCGACGTCGGAGAAGGAGCTCCGATCAAAGATCCGCGACCACCATCACGTAGGAAAGCCCGAGGTCACCTTCGTACGTGCATTCACATTCCGATCAAGCGACGGAAATAGCATTTCCGTGTGAGATGAGAACCCGAGGGAACATCCTCGGAGAACGATGCTATACCTTCCTCTTGATGTTGGTTTCAGACGATTTTTAATCCTACATCTTGAACATTTTTTTGAGCCTTAGACTTCATCATAGCACGAACATGAAATTGTAACAATGTCTTTTCCATCTTTGATGTTCGTTTCACACAATCCTTATCAGTCCTTTATGCACGAATACCCACAAAGTTATATGATTTCTCGTCGTTTGCGCTCTATATGGTCATATACCCTTTTGGCATCCTTGAGTATGAATTGGACGAATGTGAATGCTATGTTAAAATGCATTAAACATACAACTCGGGAAGTATTCAGATGAAATTACATTTGATGATTGACATTACGATTTTCTACACCAATACAGATATCGTTGAGTATGCATCGGATCTATTTTGATCTAAGATGGTAGATAATCACATATTTTATATTAATTATATATGGGAATGCAAGTAATAAGAGTATCCATATACATATGATGTAGTATATCCATACATGCATAACAATATATACATATACACATGGTTTAAAGCTATAACATGTGTTTTTTTAAATAGTATAATCATATCATGATGAATAGCCGTTAACACAAGTTGCAAGTGCATATTTATGTGCCATTCACCAATCCCATTCCATGCAATTCCGGAACATATGTTATACGTTACTGTACAAATGATAATAAGGGGAAAAATTAATACAGAGTTTATTGGGGGATGCAGTAATGCGGAAGTTTATTGAAGTAATCATACATTAATATAGAAATCATACGTTATTGTAGTAATTCAGTTAAGAGTACCCATACGTTGATGTAGTAACGCAGAGATTAGTAACAAAAAAAACTACAATGACTAACATAAAGAAAAAGATATAATGAAGAAGTTACTGGGGATGATCATACGTTGCCGTTATTGCATAGCTTTGGAATATCTAACATCATACAAATATAATGCAAACTTTATGATTCATACCTTTAATTTTATTGTGCATTAACAATAGCCTAGTGATGGGTTTTGAGAGGCTGTTAATTAAAGTGGATTAAGGGTGTATGCACGTAATTCTAAAAAAATAGAGTTACTATAATATAATGATAAGACTGCATGAGGCTATTATTGGATTATGTAATCTCACATATCATCCCGTGGTCACTCCTACCATACAAATGATGTAGTGCGACTGTCTAGTGATATTCAGTCTTTGTATTCACGAGATGTAATACCAATTCTATGTTACTCATATTGCTCAAGACATCAATAATGCCCATAACGATAAACAATAGAAGACATGGGAGTTGTTGGAATCAAATTATCTGTTTAGATTAAGATTCTATTCATGTGTGTTATAACCTTAAAAAAATCAGTTGCCAGATTTAATGGATCATGTATATGGATATTAAATTTTTCAGTTAGATACACCCCATCTCAGCTTGCAACATCAGTATGGGTAATACGGTTAGTTGAGCTATGGGTCCTTTTCAGATACAACTCACAAAGATGTTTGTTGGGTTAACTATTTCAAATCTAAGGCCATACTATTGATATTGAATCTGACAGTAATATTTCCATGGGTTTGAATTCTGGGCGATCGGGTAGATGGAGTTAAGAGCCTTAAGGGATTGGGCATGCACCCTTGGGCCCCGAGTAGATGCATGAAGGTCGCGACCCCAACGGACGAGTTGGGTGACGCGTTGCACCTAGCAGCCCGGTAGCATCCGGAGTCGCTCGACGGAGTAGGCAGGTGGCGCGGTTGGCGTTCTTGGTTTCGTACTTGTACACAATATTAAGACTCGGAGTAGAATTAGGTGTGGCCTGCATCAAATTCTATTTCGAGTATTATTATTGTGAGAGGTGTTCCGGGATGTAGTTTGAAGTTGGAGAATGAGGTTTTGATCTATTCCTTTTATAATTGAAAAGAGGATCTTGAGGGTTTACTCAAGATGGATACCAAGTTCCCGCTTAGCGGAGGCCTGCGAGTCGCGTACTTGCATGTGCTAAAATAATACGAGTAATGATTAATGATCGAATACTGAAATTTGTAATTGCAAATCATTATGGATCATACCCAACTTGTAGAAATATCAAGACCATTGTAGCAGTACTTAAAGATTATTAAATCAATAAATAAAGTTATTTGTTGTATGATCCAAGGTGAATAAGAATAACTGGGTGACTTTCTCGTTTTCTACCATATATGCTTACGTTTTTAGATAGAGTTGAGCATACATCCTTTGCTTCCTCCTACCTGAGTTACTGTAGTATTTGTCTCGTTACTGGGCAGTTGCTCATAACGTTACCCTTGTGTGAACCTAACAGGTGTACCTGAGCAGCAACCGCCACAGTAGCGGTTTTTGAGGAGATCGGACCTTTTACGTCATACTTGCACCAAGCAGGGTGCGTTCTACTTAGAGTAACTTATTTACTTCTGCATTATTTATGTTATTGTTGAGAGGTATGTAATGATATATTGGAGAACTTCTTCTACGGGTTTATAGTTATGTGATGTATCTCATTCTATGGACATGGACTTGATGATCATTATCAATGAGAATGGATGTTGCATTTTTCTTTCCATTTTATACTATTCTCCTGTTGTTATTTATATTTCAAATGTTGATCTATTGTGCATAAGATGGTTTGTTGAGTATCATAGATCATGGGCGTATTTGGACCGTAGGTCCGACACTCCCGTCTCGTCGGTTTCGGTAGCCGGAGGGGTGGGGTGTCACAAATCGTGGGATAAATGTTGACCTGTGAGAATGAGGGATGAGTGGGGTTGATCATGGGGTAGTCGGGAGGTTGTGAGGTTAGTGGATGAGGTTGGAAGAATAGGAAGGAGGAAGATGGTGCGCGAGAGGAAAGTCCTGAGAGAGAGAGGGCATAGCGCAAGGTAGAAGATGAGTTCTCTGCCGTTGGATCTCGCGATCCAACGGCCGAGGAAATAGGCGATAAGGGGCGGTTGGGATTAGATCCAGGGCGATTCGATCAAAGGGCATAGGACATGCCCACATGGGAAACCTATGCGGGCGGAAACGGACGGTTAAGATGCAACGAGGGGTAGGATCTGGTGGTGGAGAAATGAGTGGGAATGAGTGCACAGATGGAGGTATCCAGACCATGATCGTGCGGTTGTGAATGCGACACATGGCGAGAGTAGGTGAGGGCGCGAAATGACATACCAGATGTGATCTGGAAGGAAGGAAGGCCATCGGACGGCGGAGAGGGCAGAGCGCGTGGAGCTCAAGGGACCGGGCTGCGTGGCGCAACCAGGAGGCGCCACGGGGCCCAATCATATTATTCAGAGAGAAAAAGTGAAATAAGAAGGTGATAATGACCGGATTTGGAAAAACTCAAAATATGAAAGTTGTAGATCTCGATGAGATCTACAAGTTTCTTGTTGACCAAAAATGGAGATGAGGTCAAACAAAGATAGAAAATATTTTTAAGAGTGTTTTTAAGGATAAAACACGATTTTTTATTTTGCTATTTTTTGTATTTTTAATTTATTCAAAAACTCTGATATTTACAGGGATTTGTCTGGTTCTTATTGACACTTAAACCAAGTTAGGGGGTTAATTTCAGTGAATTTCATCGAGACCTTTAATTTTCATGTTTTCCATTTTTTTCATTCGATTCCCTTTTATTTATTTTCTATTTTATACCGCATGTCTATTGATGAATCTGTGATTCATCACTCTAAAAGTTGAAAATAGAGTCTTGTTCCCGAGTAAATAGATGCATATTTCCCTTTATATTGTAAAATTAGCATTCATGCATGCAAGCATAATATATGCATTTTAGCATTCATACTTGCATTAAATAAGAAGCCAAATTCACTTGTAAACATTCGCTTGTATATTAGTTAAAATAACCTATTTGTATTTATTTTATACTAACTCCGAATCCAATAAAATCAACTCCATAGTGTATATATGACTAACACTAATAAAGGAAAAATATCTAAAAAATACTAGCTTGTAAAATTGACCAATAAAACCCCAATCCAAGTTTGAAGCTATAAACCTTAAAATGTACATATCTCTCTCATACAGCCTCCGAATTAGGTAAACTCACTTTTAAAGTAATATACATTCCAAGACCTTCGAAACAAGATCAATTTCATTAAAATCGGAGCTCGTATGCAAAACTTGGGTATTGGGCCCCTTTTGTATATTGTACATATTGACCGGTTTGCCCTTCATTTTTATCTTTTTATTTCTTAATTATTAAAAATCCAAAAAAATAGATTAAGTTGTAAATATTTTCCTCATATTTTCTCTATTTTTATTTTGATTTTTCTCTTAATTAAAAATGATAAAAAAAATGCAAAAGGAAAAAATGGTATTTTATACCTCTAAGGTACCACCCAAAAATATATTTTGTACAGATAATTTCATTTGATTTTCGGCCCTTCACAAAAGTTGTAGATCTCGTAGAGATGAGTAACTTTTATGTTGACCACTTTTTGATTTAATCTCTTTTGTTATTTCTTTTTGATTTTCTTTACATTTAATTTTTGGAATTTTCTAAGAGCGACATGTGGCCGCTCCTGGAGCCGCCACATGTCACCCTTTTTTTATTTATTTTCGGATTTATTTTATTATTTTCGGATTTATTATTATTATTATTAATAGCCTACTATATTATTTTATTAATTTATTTATTTTAATCCCCTTTTACCTCTTCTCCTTTTTTTTCCCCACTCCAAGCCACATCTTCTCCACTTCCTCCACCATTTTCTCCACTCTCTCCATCTCTTCTCTAACTCCATCCATCCTTTTTATAATCTCCTCCACTCCTCCATTCACAATCATCTGCCATTTCGACAGAAAAGAGAGAGAGCTCCGGATATCTGTAGGTGACAGCTACCGAGAACCACCGTCGAGCGACGACCTCTGATTCAGGCGAGATCTGCGACATCACCATTTCCGCGTCGCGAGATTCCAATCGGACTCGCTCAAGCTTCGGAGCACCCGCCATCTCCTCGAGGCCACAACCGGAAACCGCATGACGCGGCTCCACCTTCGACGACCACAGGTAAATCTTCTATCTCATCTATTTATTTTCTTTTATCTAACAAAGTTTTTTTTATTATTCATCACACCATCAAAATCACAATCACCATCTTCTTTGTTTTTACCACATCCAAATCACAAAAATCAAATTACCATCACCACCACCACAAAAAAACACATCATTTACTACCACCACCACCATCATTCATCTTCATTTATTTCATCACTATCAACACCATCACTATTATTTTATTTTTACATCTATTTTTTGTTTACCACAAAAAATTACAAAAAAAATATCAAAAAAAATAAAAAATAAAAAAGGAGCAGGAGCCTTCTGCCCCACGCCGGCCCTCCACCAGCGAGAGCGGCCCCTGCCCCCGCAGTTGGTTCGCCGGCCCAGCCCTCGGCCACCGACGGCCGACCTCCGCAGTAGCTCCAGCGGCCAGCAAATCTTCTCCGCCACCGGCCCCTGACCTCCTTGCCGTCCCTCCAATCCGCAACGCAGCGGGCGCCGCCCCCGTGCCGCCAGGTCTCCTCTGACTCGAGCCCGCGACCCGCCGCATCCTCCTCCGCAGGTTCCGCCCGCGCCTCTCCTCACCACGAAGCTCCCCAGCCCAGCACCTCGTCGCCGGTACGCCAGCTGCACGCCGCGCCCCGCGGAAGCCTCGAGCCACCGCGCCGCCCTCCTCCGCGGATTCTGCCCGCGCCATAGCCGCCCATCAGGCCGCATCGTGCCCTGCGCCTCCTCCGCCCCCTCGCGCCAACAGCCTAGAGCCACCCTCGGTCGCGCGCCACCCGCGCGCTGCTGCTCCGCCCCTCCAGCGGCAGTCGCGCGCCGCCCTCCTCACCACCCTCGGTCGCGCGGCGTGCGCCGCCTCCTCTTACGCGTGGCCAACTGCGCGCCGCCCCTCCAGTCCTCCTTAGAAGCTGAGCGCTTCCGCCCCAGGTGCGTCATGCATCAGCGCGCGGGCCCGCCTCGCGCGCCGCCGCGCGCCCGACTTCCACGTGCCCCAGCGCGGCGCCGCCCGCCGACTCGCCCACGCGCAGCCGTGCGCGGCCTTGTCCTCCATCCATGCGCCCTCCGCCCTGTGCAAGCGCGCCGCCCCACTCCACCGTCAAGCGCCCGGTGGCCACCGCCTCCAAGGCCCGCCGCCCACGTCTGCGTGCCCTAGCGGGGAAGATTGGAACCCACGTTTCCAAAGGTCCATTTTAATTCTTTTAGTTTTTTTGTAAAAATTGCATATATTCTCCTGCTAATTTTATTAATTTCAAAAGTGATCCTGTGCACACATTACATTTTATATTTCATTTTCTGTATTACATTCGTACCCCTGCATTTGCACATTTATTTAATCGTCATTTTGTTGTTCATTTTTAGTTCTGAAAATTGCATTGTGTAGCATAACTCTTGTTCTACCATGTTAGCATTTATTTGTATTTTTCTGATTTGCAGAATATTTATAGAAATTAATTTGGTGAAAATTGCAACATTTTGTCCATTTTGACTGATTAATTGATTGCGTCTTATCTGCTTATTGAAAAATCTCTGAAAAATCACCATTGGTAGATATAAGTCTCTGCTACAACATATCCAAAAAATCACACCATTTGCATGTATAGTTTGTCTTAGAAAAATCATTTAGTGAAAACCGTAATCGATTTTTAATTAATCAATTCTGAAGTGTTTTAATGAAATTCAAGTTGATTTTGATATCTCTTAATTAGACCTATTTGGATTAATTTTGTTTCTGAGAAATATCATCGTTTGTTAATTATTAAAATTGATTTAGTCATTTTCACTAAAGTATGCATTTTTCATTATTCGTTCATCTAAAAATTACAAAAAAAATAGGGTAGCTTAATTTCATCCCATTTCATAATCTAGCCAAGTTTCATAATTTTTGGACTTTATTTGAACACATTTATGATTTAAGTTCTTAATTAGCTTGATTGTTGCATGTGTCTTGCATAAAAAATAGAAAAAGGACCAAAAAAATATTCCTCAAAAATCACACACTTGGACTTTACTAAAAATTCACCTAAGGAGACAGATGCCTCCTTGAGTTCGACCTTGGACTTCACCAAGTAAAAAAATTGCCGCTTGAAATTAACTCGAATCTAATTACAAGTGGTTTTTGATATTCCCTCTCGTATCCGACTGCAATGAACACATATAATTAATTTGGACATTAACCGGACCGAATTAACCAAGGGTGTGGGGGTCGGTTATCAAAATGGCGCCGTTGCCGGGGAGGGACGGCTTAGGTTAATTTTTAGTGAAATTCTAATTGTTTGATTTTCTCTCCCCGGGTAGTCTGACCCCCGGTTTTCTTGTAACTATTTTCTCTCTTTTATTTCTTTGCATTATTTTTCTGTGTCACTCTCTGACCTCAATATTTTTCTGTGCGAGGAACGCGAGAAGTTGAAGACGCTTCGAGGATCTAGCATTTAGATTTATTGAGTGAAAAGAGAGGCTTTGTAAATTTTCATTTTTAATTTCTTTATTTCTTTTTCGCATTATTTCCAGCGGTTCCCGTTTAGGTTCTCGCGCGTGTAAATATAGTGGAACTATGTCCCCGTGTGCTGTGTGGGTGAATGTAACTTAGCTTGCACTAGCGGCTCCCCGAGCCAATCTAGGAATTGCTTGTGCTCGTAATCATTAGAACCACACAAATCACTTAAAAGACGCACTTAGACAACTTAGCCAAATCAACCTGTTCTTCACGCTAATAGAACTGCTTGTCTAGGAGCGGCTTTTATCGCCTGCATTTGCATTTAGATAAAAGTTTTCAATTCTGTTTTGCATCCTGCATAAAAAAAGCGAAGGGATCACTGTAAGTCTCCTGAACTCAGCATAGCATCATTGTTTTATCTTGCATCGGCTTTTCTCGATTTCTCTCTCTGATTTTCACATTTAATTAAACGGAAATTGGGACTATCCGATAGGCATGTTGTGTGGTTGACTTAATCAGTGAGAACTTAACTTAAAATCGGGACTGCTAAACATTATTGACCAAAAAAAGAGGAATAAAATTTGAAAATTGTTTGCGGGAGATTAATCCCCGACCTTGTTTTCAGGCTGAGTGAGGGTACTTGAGTGTGTGTGAACACCTTAAGGCATAGCCCAAATCCCCACCTTCCATATCACGTTCCGACTGATCCTAGCAAATATCACAAGTCGAATAATTTCAGATTCATTGACTAGTACCAAGTAGCCTCCGCCTGTCTCAGGTAGATAGGGGCGAAATTGCGGTACTTTGCGACAAGTTGCCAGTAATCCCCCGGGGTGAAGTTCCGGCCTTGTCAGCCTCCGCCTGCTTGCAGGTAGATAGGGGTGTGGTCATTGAATCCATCGACTTGGGATAGGAGTGAAGAAAGGAAGGACCAGCGGTATCTTAGGCGACAGGTTACACAGGGAAGATGCATCCGGCTCTGAGCCGACTTCCCTATAGGCTGCGTAAATCCTTGCTTTCTTGCTTGAAAAATCACACTTAAAATTAACCAGATTAATCGGACTCAGTTTCGGGTCCTTCACCGTGTTGAGTGTGAACTCGGGGTTTTCTCTTGCGTTTGTCTTTGTGTCTGTCCGTGTGTGTTATCCTGTGTAATTGCATATTTTCTACCTCAATCTTCTTGCATTCATCATTTCCTCCTCAAGATGTCGGGATATTAGTCCCCATACCCTGTGACCTCTGGTCACTCCTCCTCGATCATATACCGTTCATCTTCGCTTTCTCCTCCTCCATCCACGGGAGACCCTTACCCGTGGTCGATTCCCCCTCAACCCGATCATGAAGTCAGAACTCCAACTGACATCTCCACTTCTTCGCATTTCTCACCTACTCCATATTCTGACATTCCGGATCCACTTCCATCTTGGGATGATTGTCCTTATTCTCGAGAGCTTGCAGGAATCAAAGAATCAAATGAAGAGCAAGCCACTGCTGAGATAGATGATTGGCAAGATTATATGCCCCCGCATACTTCATTCTCACCTCAAGTAGGGACCAGACAAGAATTCACATATACACATCCCGACTTGACCTTATGGCATAACTTGGTTGATCAAACAACCCGAATGGAGAGGCTTGTACATCATGATTTCCCAGACTTGATTGACTTTAGTGATCAAGATTCCATTAACCAGCCTTCATTCGGAGAGCCTATACATTCACAAGATTGGACTCGTGAGCTAGACTTATCAGTCCCCGTTTTATCATATGAGGCTCCGACCAGTATTTGCTATTTGGATGGTCCATACTCAATCCAGCATTACATGCCGAAGTCTAGGTATGTTGATTATGAGACCCCAATATCTCAGCACTACCCTCCAATTGAGCATAACTCTCCCATGATTTGTCATGAGAATATTGTGGAGGATGACATCTCTAGACTTATTAAGAAAAATGAATCATTTGGTAACGAGTTGATAGATGTCATGGAAATATTGAACTCAATATCTGCCAGCCTAGGTATGAAAGTGGAGAAGAAAGTAAGTAGATCCGATGTTGAAAACCGAGCAAGCATCAGGGAACCCACACCGTTTGTACAGCTGAAGTCCATTCTATCTCCCTCTTCTACTAACCCCTTGCCTTCCAATCCAGAGTCTGATCATTCATCTATCCAAAACACCAAAAAATTGAAAAACCAAAAATCCACATAAAAATTGAAAATGAAAAAGACCTAAAAAAAATTAGATCCTGCCTTAAGGGAAGCACTCGATGAAGAACTAATTTTCAAACTTCCCTTAATAAAGGTCATAGATCACTTTCCCGACCTCAAACGATTTGTTAGAAGTAAATTGATGCCCAAGAGGTCGGGTAATAAAAGGACAAGGACTGAAAGACACATAGTGTCTATGGCCACCTCCTTGGTGATGGGGAGAAAGACCAAGAGCCGCAGAGTGAAGCGGTTGCCCCGAGTTGAGTGTGAAATCAAAGACACCATCTTTACCCATGCGAGAATTGATGATGACTCACCAATAAATATCCTCCCGACCTCTGTGTTTGACAAGCTCAAACTCAAGCCAATCAGAAAGTCAAGACAGATCGTTCAGCTGGCTGATCGATCCATCAAACGGTCGAGAGGAAATATTTCAGTCATCGTTACTTTTCAAGGTGCTCTACTCCAGGTGGACTTCACGATCATTGACATTGAGCACCGAGGAAAGTTTTCACAGTCTCCGATTATTCTCGGGAAGCCGTTCTTAGCCATGGCTAAGGAGACTATAGATTGCGAGACTCGGGAAATCGATTTTACAGCATTGGGAGCGCTTCGACCTCACCCATTCTTTGATATAATTTACTCTAAGGTGACCCACACATCCGCTGACAGTCGTGACAATCGAGAGGTAGATGAGTCCCACCTCTCTACTACACCTGAGAGACCGATTGTCTGGACGACTGTTGGTTCAGAGACTCCCCACACCTCATCAACTGCTTGCACCACCATCGTGACAGCTTCTAAGGAGGACTCACGACCAGAAGCTGACATTGAGTCGGACACGACCTTTATGGATTGCCTTGTTTATTTTGATGATCCGACACAAGAGCCCAATAATGCCAAGCCGACTAAGACCACTAGAACCTTCCCGAGACACGTACTGACCCTTCAGGAATATTCTAATCTATATGGTGACTCGTCTGATGAGGAACCCATGGTCAGCACCGCACCACATCTCGGACCGTCAAAGGAAACAACCAAGACTAAATTGACTCCACATAAAAACACGGTTGCTCCTTCTTCTAGTCGGCTATCTAGTGAGAGGAAGTCGAGAATTGATTCCTCGAGGTGTTCCCCCGAACCTCTCAAGGTGTGTCGCTCTCATCTCCCTCTCAATGATACAGGTTCTAGAAAACCGACCAAAAAAATTTCCTTCAACATTCCGGAGAAGGAATTTTCAGAGGAATCCTCATCGGGTCCGGATAAGGTGATTTATATGAGTGAGCTCGGTTCGGCTGTTCTTAAGCCGTATCTAAGCAAGCAGCCGTGTGTCGACCCGCATTGGACGATCCCTACACCTCACTATTATTCATCTGAGGACGATTCTGACAGCGACACATATGTATATTATCCACCTCCTCGCGCCCGCAAGAAGGTTCGTCACAAACCTTCTTGATCCCTGTATATTCTCACTCTTTCTTGTACATACATTCTATCCCTCCCTCCCCAGTGATTCGAATCACTCGTCCCGGCTCCATATCATTTCATTTTATGGCTATACTTAGGATGATCAGATCCTAAGTATAGGGGGGTAATTGACCCGAGTCTCTTCACCATTCGTTGTATATTCTCTAGATCTCATCGGTTCTTACACTCATTCCTGTCCTATACTTAGGCTGACCGGAGCCTAAGTATAGGGGGGACCGATGTCCGCCATGTATATATTCATCCACTTCTCTCTTTGACCTCGTCCCCCCCACTTTTTGACTTTCTTCTACACTTAGGCTGCCAGAGCCTAAGTATAGGGGGCCGGTCGATTTCTATACATTTTTCCTTCTCTTTAGCTCTCTTACGCTTAGCACGAGCTATGTCTTTTTCCTCGCTCTTCGTGCTTTGAGGACATAGCACCCGCTAAGTATAGGGGGGCGTGTATATATTACATATATACTTTACCCATAGCTTGTACTTTCGCGTATTTCCGTGTACTTTTGTATATATTTTTGCAATAATTACAGGTGGGTAAAAATTGAAATTTTTAGATAATGACCTAACTTAGACAAGCACAATGCACGTAGCTCTTCATTGATGAGGTGGTTAGCTTGGAGTAGCACACGGGTGAAAACATCCGTCCTCCTCTAGGGAGGGTAGTGCATCTCAACCTAGTCTAGTGGTGTTGACATCTAAGGACAGGATGTTGTGGGTTGCAATAATGCTTCAAAAGAGGGATAGTCTACTGGCTCAAGAGGAAAAACTCCTTATGTACATGCTGCACCTTGTATATAGTTCCCAAAAAAAGAAAAAGAAAAAAAATGCAAGAACTCCAGAAAAAATAGACAGGCCAAAACAAAAAAAATATATTGCCTGTCGGAGTATGTATATTAGCAAGAAGTCTGCAGCTGGATGACTTGGCTACACTGGTCAGGCATCCCGGGATTGGTAGCTACACTGGCTACCGTCCATTCTTTTCTCTACCCCCTCCTCTTGAGCTGGTCGCACTTGAACTTAGAAGGGAATACCCCGCTCCTCAAGGAAAGAGTTACTGGACCGGGTTATTTGAGTTACCTTGTTAGAGGAGGCTGGTTCTGAACCATTTCTGATGTGGAGAGTTACATTTCACTTACACAGTACAAGTAAGAATCATAGTCATCAGAAATTTGCGTCTGAGGATTTGTTCTGACCTGACTACTAAGGAGTCTTGAATAAAAGACTTGTGGAACTTGAAGTCTATTAGGTCTTAAGTTCAGGTCCCAATGAGGTTCCGCCACAGAATTAATCCAAAGGTAAAGTCAAGCTCCATTTTCAACTTTTGTTCATGACCTTGGTATGGAACCCAAAATCATTTCACTCTTGCATTTCATTTAGTTGCTTGGGGACGAGCAAGGTTTAAGTATAGGGGGTAAAAATTGCCACTTGAAATTAACTCGAATCTAATTACAAGTGGTTTTTGATATTCCCTCTCGTATCCGACTGCAACGAACACATATAATTAATTTGGACATTAACCTGACCGAATTAACCAAGGGTGCGGGGGTCGGTTATCAAAATGGCGCCGTTCCCGGGGAGGCACGACTTAGGTTAATTTTTAGTGAAATTCTAATTGTTTGATTTTCTCTACCCGGGTAGTCTGACCCCCGGTTTTCTTGTAACTATTTTCTCTCTTTTATTTCTTTGCATTATTTTTCTGTGTCACTCTCTGACCTCAATATTTTTCTGTGCGAGGAACGCGAGAAGTTGAAGACGCTTCGAGGATCTAGCATTTAGATTTATTGAGTGAAAAGAGAGGCTTTGTAAATTTTCATTTTTAATTTCTTTATTTCTTTTTCGCATTATTTCCAGCGGTTCCCGTTTGGGATCTCGCGCGTGTAAATATAGTGGAACTGTGTCCCTGTGTGCTGTGTGGGTGAATGTAACTTAGCTTGCACTAGCGGCTCCCCGAGCCAATCTAGGAATTGCTTGTGCTCGTAATCATTAGAACCACACAAATCACTTAAAAGACGCACTTAGACCGCAGAACTTAGCCAAATCAACCTATTCTTCACGCTAATAGAACTGCTTGTCTAGGAGCGGCTTTTATCGCCTGCATTTGCATTTAGATAAAAGTTTTCAATTCTGTTTTGCATCTTGCATAGAAAAAGCGAAGGGATCACTGTAAGTCTCCTGAACTCAGCATAGCATCATTATTTTATCTTGCATCGGCTTCACTGTGTTGAGTGTGAACCTAGGGTCTTGGATTGATTGTTTGCTTCAGGTAGGAGTAAAATCCTATCTTCTTCTCGCCATATCAAGATGAGCAACTGGGAAGATCTAGATTCTTTATTCACCGATCTCTCTATGAGTCCCCCAACTAACTCATCTTCATCGGCCCAAGCGCACCTTGGACCACCCAGGACTCATGACCCTCTTGAGTCCCGGTTCCCTATCACCCAGGGTGGTTACTCTCAAACCAACCCTTTCCTCTCATCCAAGATTATCGAGGAAGACCATTGCCTCGGTAATCCCTTCCTTGATTTGTCCTCTGACACCGATCTTATTTCCCAAACAGGACTAGAGGACAAAATGCCGCCTAAAATGCCACCGGATGAGGAACAGATACGACAGATTCTTGCTCGCCTTGCCGAAGCCAAACAGAAGAAAGCAGATCTCACAGCACGGATGGGACAGATCATAGTAGCAGGAGGAATCGACCGACCAATGGTCGATACCTACAACCCGGCGGAGAACGAGATTCAGAATTGGTTAGCACCAGCGGTTCCCGCCCAGGCATTTGAGCTGAAGCCCCACTTTCTCAGTCTGCTTCCGAAGTTCAACGGAAACATAAATGAAGAACCGTACACTTTCCTCCATGACTTCGAGCTGGTGTGCAACAATCTTAGCCATCCCAATGTTGGCCAAGATTATATTCGACTGAAGGCCACCCCTTTTGCCTTAGGAGATAAGGTTGCTCATTGGCTGAAGAACTTAGGGGTGATATGTACTACCTGGATGCAGTTCAAGGACCTATTCTTGAAAAAGTTCTACCCTCTCAGTAGGACTAATCAAATGAGAACAAAGATCGCCAGCTTCTCACAAGGACCTAGTGAACCCTTCCACGATGCATGGGATAGGTTCAATGACTTAGTGCAGAAATGCCCTTGCCACGACATTTCTAAGGTGATCCTAGTCCAGACCTTGTTCTGTGGTCTAACCCCGGAGATGCAGGGGTTAGTCAGTGCCGCATGTGGAGGAAGCTATCTGAACAAAAACGAGCACGCTGTATAGAAGATCTTGGAACAGATGGCGGAAATCGGCAGGTCACAGGCCACCAGGGCCTATACGTTGTCTCCCTCAATCCTATCCAATGAGACAACCCGAAGGACTATAGCGGATCTGACCGAGGACCTCATCCCCAGCATGGGGATGATTGCCGACAAGCTTACCATGGTCGAGCAGATCCACAAGAGGGTCACTGACCTCGAGTCTCTCTCGCGTCTACCAAAGTAAGTGGAGGAACTCAATGAGAAGGTAGCCAAGATGAAGCTACATGCCCCTTCTGCACCACTTGCACCTGTGCATCGAGTCCATCTTGTGCAGGAGCAGGCACCGGGGCCTCACAGTGGCTGGATGGAGGATCAGACTTACACCCAGCAGGACCAGCATGCACCCCCACAAGCAGAGACCGGATACGAGGACCCTCCGCAGGTGTTCGAGATTAACGGGTTGTGGTATAGCCGCGACCCCGTCAGTAGACAGTCGGGGATGGGGAATGGTCAGCCTCACCGACCTTCCCCAG
This sequence comes from Ottelia alismoides, assembly GCA_037367405.1. Classification (NCBI taxonomy): domain Eukaryota; kingdom Viridiplantae; phylum Streptophyta; class Magnoliopsida; order Alismatales; family Hydrocharitaceae; genus Ottelia; species Ottelia alismoides. The sequence goes on along the minus strand of JAZKJV010004220.1, from coordinate 224,390 downwards.
CTTACCAACTAACCAGCTCCGTTCCCACACCACGCCTTCAGTCCAGGCCAGAGCAAGTGTACCAACCTCAGCAGCACCAGCAGCAGCAGCGCACATATCAGCAGGGCCCAGCACCGTCCCACCAGCAGCAGTAGTATCGGCATGGCCAGCAGGGCCAATACCGAACCTCGTCCGCACCGCAGCACGCCCAGCCCACCAATTGGAGTCTCTCACCTTAGCGATCCAGACCCTGTCTGATAGGGTCCAACAGATGCAGAATGACTACCTGGACATGAGAACTGATATCAATTGAGTCTCTCGTACCCAGGACCAACAGATGGCACCAAAGACCCCAATTCCCGCACAGGTTCAGGCCAACCCGAAGCTTACATCATGGCCAGAACCGACCTCGAGATCAAGTATATTATTCAGATAATTATTTATCTGAACATGAGATCCTTTCGTACGATAATGTAAATCATATGTCCCTCAGGAGCGGAAGGACCGTGACCATACCTGATCGGGCACGGGCACAGAAGGAAGGAGCCTCCGAGACTCTACCTGAGGAGAACTTGGAGGAAGAAGAGGAAGAGCATCACCACCACCATCGCCGGCAGAAGAAGAGGACATCTGAGTCCTCGAAGCAGCAGTCCCGCATCCGCATGGAGTCCGACGAAACCGATGAAGAGCCCGCACCTCCATCTGAGGAGGATCGTCCAGCAGTCGCGGAAGAAGCATCACCGGTTTCGCCTCAGCATTTTCTTTTCAGTCAGAGTCAGAGTCCTAGTTTGTTTCAGAGTCAGAGTCATGTAAAGAACTCAGTTCCTGAAGTTAATGAAAATCTTTCAGTTTCCGAACATGAGTTGGAGTCAATAATCCCTTTCCCCCGAGCTCTCAAGGGTGGAAAGAAGAAAACCAAAAAAAATCCAAAAAGATGACCCTGAGATGGCAGAGTTCTGCAATAAACACATCAAGGTCACAATCACCTTTGACAAGTACGTGGAGATGACCCCTGCATTCCAAAAATACCTTAAGGTGAGATGCACATCTACTAGGGTTAGCAGGAAGACCAAAAGCCGTGTTGAGAAACACGTTTTATCAGTAGCCACGACTTGTGCAATAAAGAACTCGTTTCCAAAGAAACGAAGAGACATGGATGCACATTATGTAGTGAGTCATGTTGATGACATCGCGTTTGCACGCACTCTCCTGGATAATGGTTCCTCCATCAATCTGATGCCTACAGCCCTCTATGAGCGGCTTAATCTCGGACCTCTTAGGAAATCTAGAGCCCTTCTACAGTTTGCTGATAAATCAACCAAGAGGTCCCAAGGAGATTTAAGGAACATGGTGATCAAAGTCGAGGGGCAAGAACACATGGTGGACTTCACTGTCCTGGATATCGAAACCCCTCGTAATTGGAGAGACTCCCAGATCATTCTAGGTAGGCCCTTCCTCAGAACAGCAGGGGCCTTATTTGATTATAAGATCGGGAAGATTCAGTTCCAAACTCCAGGCGAAGATGAGGAACTCGAAATGAAGCAGACAAGATGGCAGAGACCAGATTCAGAATCCAGCACCGAGTACTCTTCTACCGGAACAGACTGCGATCATGTAGACACAGTTGGGCCATGGAGACAGAACCCAACCAGCACCGATGAGTCCCTCCGTTCCGGAGATGATCTAGTGCATGAATCAGATCAGATTGAGCCAGACTTCTTAGATGATCACATTATTCCTGAGCTCAAATCCTTACCCACAACCTTAAAATACGCCTTCCTTGCGGGTCAGGACAAGAAATTTCCGATCATCATCAGTTCGCGATTGACCGAGGAGCAGGAATCTCGCTTGCTAGAGATCCTGGAGAAAAATCGCAAGGCGATAGGCTGGAGCATTTCCGATCTCCACGGGATAAATCCCGCTCTGTGTTCGCACCATATTTACTTGGAGAATGAATCCAAACCCTCTCGTGAATTCCAACGTCGTTTGAATCCAAATTTACGAGAGATCGTGAAGAAGGAGATAGAAAAATGGTGCAACGCGGGTTTCATTTACCCAATCTCCGACTCTAAGTGGGTGGCCCCAATCCATGTTGTCCCGAAAAAGTCGGGAATTCAGACAACCACCAACGAGGACGGAGAGGAGATCGTGACGCGAGTGCCCACGTCGTGGCGTATCTGTGTGGATTACAGACGCCTGAATGCCGCGACGAAGAAGGATCATTTTCCCCTGTCGTTCATTGATCAGATCTTAGAAAGATTAGCGGGGAAAGAATTCTTCTGCTTCTTAGATAGGTTCTCGGGCTACAATCAAGTAGCCATAGCTTCAGAGGACCAGGAAAAGACCACATTCACATGCCCCTTTGGTACCTATGCTTTCAGGTGCATGCCTTTTGGGTTATGCAATGCTCCAGGTACTTTCCAAAGATGCATGATTGTTGTATTCGCCGAAATGGTCGGCGAATTCCTGGAAGTCTTCATGGATGACTTCTCGGTCCACGGTGATTCCTTCGATTCCTGTCTTAGGAATCTGGACCGAGTCCTAAAAAGATGTTGTGAGGTCAATCTGGTGCTCTCCTGGGAGAAAAGTCACTTCATGGTGACGGAGGGCATAGTGTTGGGGCATGTCATCTTCAAGAGAGGAATGGAGGTTGACCCTGCCAAGGTGGATGTGATCAGACGACTCCAGCCACCAACCAACGTCAAACAGTTGCGGTCGCTCCTCAGGCATGTTGGATTTTATCGGAGATTCATTAAAGATTTTTCTAAAATTGCCCGACCGCTAACTGAGCTTCTAGGCAAAGACATGGAGTTTATTGTTGATCACAAATGTCTTGAGGCCTTTAAGCTATTGCAGGGAATGATAATGGACGCACCTTTCCTACAAGCCCCAGATTGGTCTCTACCTTTTGAGATCATGACGGACGCCTCAGACTATACTGTTGGGGCTGTGTTAGGACAAAGAAGAGATGGCGTCCCGTTCGCAATTCACTACGCAAGCAAAGTGCTTGACTCCGCTCAACGTAACTATAAAGGTACGGAAAAGGAAACGCTTGCGGTAGTGTTTGCCTTGGATAAATTCAGATCTCACCTAATTGGATCTAAGGTAACTGTGTTCACTGACCATACGGCACTACGGTACTTGATGGAGAAGGACGCGAAGGCGCGTCTTCTTCGATGAATTTTACTTATCCGGGAGTTTGACTTGGACATCCGTGATAAACCTGGAAAGAAGAACGTAGTGGCCGATCATCTCTCTCGTCTCGAAGATCTTAATACTTACGAGGATTCACCAATTCGAGACTCCTTCCCTAACGAGTCAATTTTTGTCATCGACTCACTCCCATGGTACGCCAATATCGTGAATTATCTTGTCTCCAAGAAAGTTCCCGAAGATTGACCTAATAGCCAAATCGACCAACTGAAGTCGGACGCTAGACACTACCATTGGGAGGATCCGATCCTTTTCTTTGAAGGACCGGATTGTGTCTGGAGATGATGTATTCCTCAGGAGGAATACCAAAGTGTCCTTTCTTTATGCCACAGCTTAGAGGCAGGAGGACCCCACTCCGGGAAGAGGACAGCATGGAAGGTACTTCAGTGTGGATTCTACTGGCCGACTCTGTTTCGCGATGCCACCGCCTTCGCGAAGTCGTGCCCAGTATGCCAGAGAATGGGAGGAACCGCCGGTTCCAAGGATGAGATGCCAATTCAGCCGGTCATCATTTGTGATGTCTTTGACGCCCAGGGCATCGATTTCATGGGCCCATTCCCTGTTAGCCACGGGTTCGAATATATCCTTCTTGCGGTGGATTATCTATCCAGATGGGTGGAAGCTATCCCAACCCGAGCCGCAGACAGCAGGATTGTCTGTAAATTCATCAGAGAGCACATAATCTCTAGGTTCGGGATCCCCAAAATGATGATATCAGACGGGGGTAGCCACTTTGTGAATCGGGAGGTGAAGAAACTCCTGAAGGACTACGACATCGAACACCGTGTCGCGAGTACTTATCACCCACAAACCAATGGTATGGCTGAGGTGTCGAATCGGAAGGTGAAAACAATATTGCAAAAGCTCGTCCGCCCGGACAGGAAGGACTGGTCTCAGATCTTAGATCAAGTCCTCTGGGCGTATAGGACGGCTTACAAGACACCGTTAGGCACCTCCCCATTCCGAATGGTATTCGGAAAGACGTGCCATTTGCCCGCAGAGTTAGTGCACAAATCAGAATGTGCGATTAAGAAGGTCAACTGGAACACGCACCTTGGGAAGAAGCAGAGAGACATGGATCTAAATGAGCTTGTGGAAGTCAGAAACTGCGCATATGACAACAGCTTGGTGTACAAGGACAAGGTGAAGCGTTGGCATGATAGATATATCAGACGAAAGACCTTTGTTCCTAGATAGAAGGTATGGTTGTTCAATGCTAGGCTGAAGATTTTCCAAGGCAAGTTGATGTCTAAGTGGACAGGCCCATTTGTCGTCCGTACGGTGCATGATAGTGGATGTGTCAAGATCTCAGATCTCGCAGATGACGCACCGACATTCCTAGTGAATGGACAGTTGTTGAAGCACTTCGTTGAATCCAATGAGCAGTTAATCCATGTTGAGGAGACTGTATTCATGCGCGAGACAGATACAGCAGATACACCTCGAGCCGCGTATGAGACCTTGCAGCAGTGAGCCCTAGCCATCAGCAGCATCTTGAAAGATTCAGACCGACTCATTTGTGTATATCATCTTCTTGTACATCCTATCCACGCGACTCTAGTGACCCATCCCAGCCTCATCAGATCACTATCTTGGACTATACTTAGGATGACCAGATCCTAAGCATAGGGGGGAGGAGTCACTTGAGTCGGTTGTTTGTACATTCTCCAGATCACATTGGTCCTCATACTCACTTCCGACCTATACTTAGGCTGACCTGAGCCTAAGTATAGGGGGACCGATGCACACATTGTATACTCATCCACTTCTCTTCTTGACCTCGTCCGCCCCACTTTTTGACTTTCTTTTACACTTAGGCTGCCAGAGCCTAAGTATAGGGGGGCCGGTCGATTTCTATACATTTTTTTCTTCTCTTTAGCTCTCCTACGCTTAGCACGAGCTATGTCTTTTTCCTCGCTCTTCGTGCTCTGAGGACATAGCACACGCTAAGTATAGGGGGCGTGTATATATTGCATATATACTTTACCCATAGCTCATACTTTCGTGTATTTTCGCGTACTTTTTGTATATATTTTGCAATAATTACGGGTGGGTAAAAATTAAAAAAAATTGTTGTATAATACTTGTAAAACTTTTGTAAAAAAATGGGAAAAAAATCTTCTTGTAAAATACATGAACACTTGTATAATTTGTACAATACTTATAAAACTCTTGTAAATTGTTGTAACATAGGAGGTATACCAAAGTTTTGAAAAACAAAAAAAATAAAAACAAAAATGAAAATAAAAATAGGCTTCTTATTTACTCTTGCATATCATCTCTGCATCTAAAAAGAAAAGAAAAAGAGTCTTGCATTTTCATTCATCTTCATAGCATGACATCTACATCTCATCAGCATATCTTGCATATGCAAGGTGAAAAGCTAGTGGGTTCTGAACCAAGTTATGAGTAGATATTGAGGATGGACTTGATTTGATCTTAATCCACCTAATTTCAGAGGAACCTTATAGGAACTGGAGTTAAGATTTCTCAGGTCAAGTGACTTAATTCTTTGAGTCCGCAAGTCTATGTTCACATGTCATCTTGATTAGTCTAAGTAGAATATCTCGTGCACACGCAGGATTCTTTTAGATAATGACCTAACTTGAACAAGCACAATGCACGTAGCTCTTCATTGATGAGGTGGTGAGGAGGTAGAATCCTTTAGCTTGGAGTAGCACACGGGTGGAAACATCCGTCCTCCTCTAGGGAGGGTAGTGCATCTCAACCTAGTCTGGTGGTGTTGACATCTAAGGACGGGATGCTGTGGGTTGCAATAATGCTTCAAAAGAGGGATAGTCTACTGGGTCAAGAGGGAAAACTCATGATGTACATGCTGCACCTTGTATATAGTTCAAAAAAAAGAAAAAAGAAAGAAAGAAAAAATGCGAGAACTCCAAAAAATCAGACAGGTCCAAAAAAAGAAAAAGAAAAAAAACCTGTCGGAGTATGTATATTAGCAAAGAAAATGCAGCTGGATGACTTGGCTACACTGGTCAGGCATCCCGGGATAGGTAGCTACACTGGCTACCGTCCATTCTTTTCTCCACCCCCTCCTGTTGAGCTGGTCGCACTTGAACTTAGAAGGGAATACCCCGCTCCTCGAGGAAAGAGTCACTGGACCGAGTTATTGAGTTACCTTGTTAGAGGAGGCTGTTTCTGAGCCATTTCTGATGTGGAGAGTTACATTTCACTTACACAGTACAAGTAAGAATCATAGTCATCAGAAATTTGCGTTTGAGGATTTGTTCTGACCTGACTGTTGAGGCGTCTTGAATAGAAGACTTGTGGAACTTGAAGTCTGTTAGGTCTTAAGTTCAGGTCCCAATAAGGTTCCGCCACACAATTAATCCAAAGGTCGAGTCAAGCTCTATTTTCAACTTTTGTTCATGACCTTGGCATGGAACCCAAAATCATTTCACTCTTGCATTTCATTTAGTTGCTCGGGGACGAGCAAGGTTTAAGTATAGGGGGATGATGAATCTGTGATTCATGCCTCTAAAAGTTGAAAATAGAGCTTTGTTCCCGAGTAAATAGCTGCATATTTCTCCTTATCTTGCATAATTAGCATTCATGCATGCAAGCATAACATCTGCATTTTAGCATTCATATTTGCATAAAATAAGAAGCCAAATTCACTTGTAAATATTCACCTGTATATTAGCTAAAATACCTTATTTGTATGTATTTTATACTAACTCCGAATCCAATAAAACCAACTATATTTGTATATATGACTAACACTAATAAAGGAAAAATATCAAAAAAATACTAACTTGTAAAATTGACCAATAAAAGCTGAATCCAAGTTTGAAACCATGAACCTTTAAATGCACATATCTCTCTCATACAACCTCTAAATTAGGTCTACTCACTTTTAAAGTAATATACATTCAAAGACCTTCGAAACAAGACCAATTTCACTAAAATCGGAGCTCGTATGCAAAACTTGGGTTTTGGGCCCCTTTTGTATATTGTACAAATTGACCGTTTTGACCCTTTATTTTACCATTCCATTTTTCTAATTATTAAAAATCCAAAAAAATTAGATTAAGTTTTAAATATTCTTCTCATATTTTCTTTATTTTTATTTTGATTTTTCTCTTAATTAAAAATGACAAAAAAATACAAAAGATAAAATGCGGTATTTTATATCTATAAGGCACCGCCCAAAAATACAGTTTGTACAGATGATCTCATTTGATTTTCAGTCCTTCACAAAAGTTGTAGATCTCGTCGAGACGAGCAACTTTCATGTTGATCACTTTTTGATTTGATCCCTTTTATTATGTCTTTTTGATTTTTCTTTTCATTTAACTTTGGTTTTTTCTGAGAGCGACACGTGGTGGCTCCGGAAGCCGCCACGTGTCATCCTTTGGTTTTTGTCTACTAATTAAATAAATGCCACATGGCCGCACCCTAGCGTGCCAAGTGGCATCATCTCTCTCCTCTCTACCCATTCCTCCCCACTCTCCCTTAATTTAAGGGAGAGGCCTCTTCGACACCTCCCATTCCATCCCATCTTCTCCACTCCTTCCATCTCTCCCACTCTCTCCATGCCCTCTCGAACCTCCACCTTCTCCTCTTTATAATCACTTCCACTCCTTCATTCATCCGCATCCGCCATCTTGAGCACACAATCCTTGAGCTCCATCCTCTTCTTGGTGACAGCAAGTGAGAGCCACCGTGTCGAGCGAAGACAGGATCCTTTTGCTAGGCGAGATCCAAGGGGCTCCCCGTCCTTTGTCGCGGCCATTTCAAGCTGCCGAGCTCGACCTTCGCCGAGGTCTAGAGCGAAGATCCGAGGGGCTCTAAGCTCCTTTTTCACAGGCACCCATTCCATCTACAGGTAACTACTTCACTTTCTTCTTCTTCCTCTCTTCTTCTTCCTCACACTTTTCTCTCTCCTCGATTTACCCACATTCACTCATCAAATCGCCAAACAAATTGTGTTTCCACAGACAAATCACACGTTGCGAATGCAACGGTGATTTTTATTTAATTTTTCAAGGCAATTTCATCAACCGATTAATCTTTTATTTACACCCATTAAACAAATGCATGAAGAACAGGGGAGGTGGTGAAATCCTCCCCCACGTGTCTGTCTTCTTCCTTCCACCTTCCACCATAGCCGAGCCACGCTCGAGCTCCTCTCTTCATTGCAGGTACTCCCAACCACCGATCTCCGACGACCGCCACCACCGCCAGCAGCAACCGCCAACGGTCGGCGGCCATCTCCACCACGCGCACCCTCCAGCGGGCCTTGGCCGCGCGGGCTTCGTGCGTCCATCGCCTAGCCAGCAGCGCGCGGCTGCCCTCGACCTCCGTGACTGCCTCCTCGAGCGGCCGCTCCTCCTGGCCGCAAGCGCGCCGCACGGTGCGCTCAGTCGCGCGGGTTGCACGAAGCAGCTAAGGGCCGCCCGCTCTCTTCTTCCACCCAGCCAGGTCGCAGCCGCGCCGCTCCTGCCGTGCGCGACACCGTACGCCCAGCGGCCCGCACCACCGCCTCGACCTCCTTTGGCAGTCGCCCCTCGTGCGTCGCGTGCCCCGCGCGCGCCGCTCCTCCGCCGCTCCCGGCCGCGCGCTTCACCCGCGCCACCTCCCGCACTCCCTCTCGCGCGTCTTCTCCCCCGTACGCGACGCGTGCGCGTGGCCGTCATGGCTTGACGTGCTCCAGCGCCGGCCGACCTCCGCCCCGCACAGCTAAGCTCCGCCCGCCGTGAGCCCTCCTGACCGTGAAGCTCCTCCTCCAAGCTCCTCTGTTCCAGCAAGCAAAGCAGAGGACATCTATCGCACAATAAAAAAGTGGGAATTTGCAAAGGGGACTTGCATCCCTTTGCAAGTTCTTAAAAAAAATTTCAAAGTTTCCGATTATAGCATGTAAGTCCATGTTCATCATTTCAGCTCATATTTCTTTTCTCTGTATTGCATTCACACCCTTGCATTTGCACGTTTATTTTGTTGTCATTTTGTCATCAATTTTTAATTCCGAAAGTTGCATTGTGTAGTATAACTCTTGTTCTACCATTTTATCATTTCTTTGTATTTTTCTGATTTGCAGAACATTTATTGAATTTAATTTGGTAAAAAATTGTAATATTTTGCCCATTTTGATTGATTAATTTATTGCGCATTGTCTGCTTATCGAAAAATCTCTGAAAAATCATCATTGGTAGATTTAAGTCTATGCTACAACATATCCAAAATTCATCCCATTTGCACGTATACTTTGTCTTAGAAAAATTATTTAGTGGAAACCTTAATCAAAATTTAATTAATCAACCGTGAAGTTTTTTAAGGAAATTCAAGTTGATTTGGATAGCTCTTAATAAATCTATTTGGATTAATTTTATTTCTAAGAAATATCATCATTTGGTAATTATTAAAATTGGTTTAGTCATTTTCACTAAAGTCTGCATTTTTTATTATTCGTGCATTTAAAAATTCTAAAAAAATTAAGGTAGCTTAAGTTCATCCCATTTCATAATCTGGCCAAGTTTCATAATTTTTGGAATTAATTTGATATCTTAAATTGATTTAACTTGAAATCGGCCTGATATTGCATGTGTCCTGCATAGAAATTAAAAAAGACCAAAAAATTAATTCCTCGAAAATCTAACACTTGGATATTTGCTCATAATTCACCTAAGGAGACAGATGCCTCCCTGAGTTCGACCTTGGACACTACCAAGTAAAAAAATCACTGCTAGAGATTAACTTGACATTAATTAATAGTGGTTTTTGATTAGCGCTCTCGTATCTGACTGCAACGAACACATCTAATTAATTTGGACAATTAATTTGCTCGAATTAACTAAGGGTGCGGGGCGGTTATCATCTATCAATTCTCGTTGGGCCACGTGATACCATCTCAACGTACCACGTGGCTCCGCCTCTTCTTTGCTTCTCATCGCTTCATGAGCTGTTGGATCATCAGATCCAACAGCTGGGGTGCCTTCTCCTACCTCCAACCACCCACCTTAAAAGGTCGCATCCCTTCACGCCTCACTTCCTTCATTAAATTCGCCAGCAGCCTCCAAGTGTCCTCTTCCCTTCATTTCACCACCGTTTGATAGCTCGTATAACCATCGTTCACGTTAATATCTAGGTACCTCCTTCTCCCTCATGTGATATCCTTGGACAGTTGAATCTTGCACCAAAACTTCCTGGAAGTGTCCATGTTCTCGGATCAAAACTCCCCTCTGCATCACCAGCAACTGCATCTGCCACTTCACGAGCCAACTCCCAACCTCTTCCTTGATTTTGTGACAGAGAAGTCAAGCTAAGATGAGCCACGATGGAGGAGAAGCTCAGGCGAGATCCTTGGTATTTTCGCTAAGTTGAAGACTTTCACTAGGTGCTGCTCGAGCGGTCTCAGTAGGACCTAGAGATTGGCGATGATTTAGAGGAGCTTCTGAGCTACTCCTCGAGCCATGTAACCGCCCAGATGTATCATCTTTCATTCAGTTAAAATTCTTCATCTTCGTTGGACTCCATTTTCTCCCTATTATTTCTTCTGTGTTTATTAACTAATCCCTATCTAAGCATTGAGGGACCATCGTTGTTCATTCATCATTCATGCATGATTTCCAATCCTCTATTTCTGCTTCTTCATCCGTGTCAATCGTTGCATCCTCCTCCTTCTTCTTCTTCTGCAAGGATAAGATGACCCATTAGGGTTCAAATCTATCACCTTCAATAGAATCCTCTATTCATCTCCACCTTGATACAAATAGCCTCGCAAGTCGCTGGTCATTGCAGGTAACCACTGTAGGTCTTCAATGATCGGAATTTCATCAAAGCAAAGTTGCAGACCTTCACCTCCTAAGACCAAAGTTCGGCATGGTGTTCTAGGGAGATCCACAGAGGGATAAGGACTTCTTGTTTATCTTCTAGGCTCTAGTTATCTTCCCCGACTCTCAAGCATCTCAGACACAGACGGAGGAGGAAGAAAGATTATGCTGGAGCTCCGCCCATTCGTCGCCTTCCAAGGAGGAGAGGGAAGAACTTGACTTACAACCGTCGTTTGATTCGGGTTTCCATATCAGATCTGATGGTCTTGATTATACCTGGACCTCAATTGGAAGCAACAATTCATCCCCGAGGTCGAAGCGCGTGAACTCGAAATGAAGCACCCACAGTTGACGGAAATATCGCAGACAAGCCCAAGAAAGATCAAAATTAGCAGATAAGTCCCATTTGTGAAAAAATTGCATTAATACCCTAGCGGGTTTTTTGTATTTAGTATTTAGCTAAATTGGACCTTCTGTAATTAAATAATTCATGTTTTATTGCATTTATGCACCTGCATTGTTAATTTAATTGCTTGTGAAACACTTATCCATTTTCAATGAAATTGGCGTCGTTAGAAAGCAAATTTTATGCTCTTTAATTTAGCGCAATTAAATCATTGTCTTGATCAAATTCATGCATTAATTTTAAAGTGCTATTTATATCTATTCAGTCCTATTCTTCACTCAAAATTAAATTTTGACTAAGGTTTATTGCTTTTTTTGCACTTATTATTTATTGGATTGTTGAATGACTTCACAAGTAATTATTTTATTTAATTAGGAGCTTAATTGTGTGTCTAGTGTGTTATTACATTGCATCATTGTTTCTCATATAAAATAATTTCACAAAAATATTTAGAAAAATGCATGCATTGTCTCCTTTGCATCTTGATTGACCTAGAAAGCCTATAAATTACTTGATTAAATAATTGACTTCTAAATTTAATTAGATAATTTCTCATGTCCTTGTGTTCGACCCTCGACTTGCCTAGGTATAAATTCAAGCCGAGAACTCTTCTCAAAGACCTTCTCTTGATTCTAAGTGATTGTTGATTGGCCCATGCTACAACGAGAGCATATTATTTTAGCCGATTGATGATTCATCAAGCACCAACAGCTTGGGCAGCCACCTTGCCCGCAAGCAAATACAACACCTTCTTCGTTGCAAGATCCGGAACAATGATAGAGCTCTGTCGTTGCTAGTCTTCGTGCAACCGCCAAGCTCCGCCAAGCTGAGGCGTGAGCAAAGATCAAAGGCTCTTTTTTTAGCCCTATTCCCAGGCACGACCTTCACCCTAGGTAACCCCCTTTCTTCATTTTCACCCTTTCTTCATTTTCTTCTTCCTCTTCTTTCTTCTTTCCTCTCTTTCTTTTGCTCCTTCTACCTCTGTTCTTCTTCTTCCCCTTCGTTACACCTCCGATCACCTCCGTCCTTCTCTTTCACCGATCACTATCATCACCTCCGCACTGCCTCGACTACAACCTCACAAACATAGGTCCACCTCGTCGCCCATCGCCGCTCGCCTCCAATGCACCTCAAGCTTCGTCCACCAACCGCCTCACTGCTCGACCACACATTCAACACCTCCTCTCTACCTTCACATCCACGACCGATCCTCGTCCACCTCGATCCCTTACGTCTGCTCCACCGCCCTTGCACTTCACCTGCACCCTCGTCGTCCACCTCACCTAGACCCCGCCACCATGGAGCCCTAGCTCTGCTCCACCATCATCGATCAGCCATAGACCCGTTAATCATCACTGAACTGGTTGCAGCCACGTCGATCACCACTGACCCATAACCATCGATCCATCATCAGATGGTTGCAAAGAAGCCACACACCCCCACCCAAGCCCACAACTTCGGGTGGGCCCTAGCCTCGTCTGCCTGCCACGCGGAGGCTTGGATCCCCAAACCTCTGCCTACCGACCCAAGCCTCGCGAGGCACGTGCCACGCATGTGTAGGGGAAGTAAATTATATTAAGGCCCCTGCTCTTCTCTGAAATTGCGATGAAGTCCCCGCCACCCAAAAACATACGCGGTGCATGCACCCATACATAAATTTTGTAGAGACCCCCTGTGACGCCCCTAGGATCCGGGTACTCGGCAAACCAATTCCACGCATACACATTCCACATTCGAATACTTGACATTCATAACAACAGGAGAAAAAAAATAGCAACATGCACATGAATTTAAAATTTTACTTCTCATTCAACCTGTTCACAATCCATATTCCATTGATCATTTCCATGTCCACAAAAAAATATACTTGTAAGCATAAAATAGATGTCCACAATTATACATTACAAGCCATGTCTCTCAACAAAATTCTACAAGTGAAGAAGGATAGTAAAACTACCAACAACTGTACCACAAAGAAAAATATTGTGAAGCTGCACTAAAATGGCGATATCCCCAAAGCTAGTCACTGATGCGAACCTGCGGATCCACACGTAGGTACGTTATGAGCAAAGTTGCTCAATACGATTTAAACAACTATACAATAACAAGCAAGATATAATTTAAATGTGTGCAAAAGAACAATTAGGTAATAAATCTCACAACGAATTACATTATTATTATTGTTGATCTGGATATGGATATGAGTAACCAAGCTTCGTGGATAATATGTGGTCTCGGTCTGGATGAGACCTCACACTATGACTCTAAGGTAAAAGAAAAAACCTTAGGGTTAGGATGCCTCTGTAGGCATGCGATGGGGTACAATGCATCCTAACTAAGTTCCCAACACGTCCACTTAGCTCCATTTCGCCATTATGCATCCGATTCACAAATTAGATTACAACCCGCGAATCATCGCGACAATCCGATCCTCCTTATACACAGGATATTCACGTCCCATCACCAACTTCATTAACCACATTTCCCGGAACTCCCCTCTTAGCGCTCCCACTCAGAATACCGACCAATGTGGCCTACATTGGTCTATACACGAGTGTTAACTCTAAGTGACAAGCGAAACACTAACCGACCAACCATGACTACTTGGCCCGCGCTCGAGCACCGGGCTAAAGCACGCAAGTGCGAGGCCAACACCGTCAGATTAGCACCTCGGTGTGCCAAGCAACATATCCCCCAACCATCGCAGCTACAATAGCAGTTGGGATCGCGGTCATCTAGGCTTCTACCCGGAGCCCCAAGGGTGCATGTCCCTCCCTTGGCGGCAACTATCTCCACCTACCCATTCATCATGATATCACATCCATATGATCATTGTTACCATGAACACAACGCAAATTACCCTTGATTTACATCGATCAGAAGTCAGAAGATGACCACACAAGATCGAGCCATCCACATTATGGACGAGAATCCAACGGGAGAAGCGTTCACTGAACATGGATGTAATATGTAGCTCTGAATATATAGATTGAGGTACCATTTTGGGGGAGATATTTAACATAAACTTCTCCACTAAAAGATCAAGGAAAAGGTGGTTGTGGATGGATTATTCTAGTAGTCTAGAGGAGATTTGAATGGTTCATTTTACTCAAGCTTACAAGTTTCATATATCCCTCAAGTAACGAGCATCCATCATGGTAGTAGAGAAAGCATTTGAAGCATCATATTCTAAGATTACCATCCCTGACATTGAAATGATATAGCAGCTGAATAGAAGTTGCATCTGCCTTGGGTTGATTTAATGCCAGATCCATCAAACTAAATCTGTTGCATTTTACAGAATGAAAGCATGCTCATCTTATTAGAATGCTTATATGTGTCGGTATTTTTCGAGTTTCAGTGGAAACTAAAGTAGTTTCTATGCAGATTGTTCTTTGTGATGTGCTAACTCACTCACCTTGCTACATTCTTCTTCCACCTAGGAATCTGAAAAAGACTTTTGTTTCCATCCAGCTAGGTTAAAATAAGGGATAATCCGACCCCATGAGATGTCAAAACAAGTTGTATACTGAGTGGCCTAAGCATTAGTTCAAGATTGAGAATTTACCTCCCCTACCACACAACTTTCAATGAGAGTTGAGCCTTCACTAATCCTGTTTCCCATTATTTATTATCCAGCATCTGAATGTTTGACCTGCAGTTTTGATACCATGGCCACAATATATGGCATTATATAAGCACTTTGACATCTCAAACTGTGATTGTGTTCTGTTTAAACCCTTACAACAATCATATTACTCCATTTGATCAATTTCAGCAACTTCCGCAACTCAAACTATCATAATTAACATCACCAAAGTGAGGCTTGCATATTTTGCATGCAGATCTTGCTTTATACCTCAATACACAGCCCGTGATAAGTAAATTCTCTTTAAAGCAGAAACATCCAATAATAAATGGGGTACTATATTATAATATTCAGAATAGTTCCCTTTCTCAACCTATGTTAGGGACGGAGTTTTAGAAAGATGTAAATCATGAAGCAACATGCTCGTATTAAAGGGAGATGTAGCATCCATACTGCCCAAACATTTAACCCGCAATATGCACTAATTGCTACGTGAAGGAACCAATACACTAACTAGTATAATCACGATGGATGAAATGTCATTAATAGTCTCGACGCTACCTGACCAAGGATTTAGTTGATAACCACAAGGTTGTTTGGGAGTTAACTTATTAACTCTAAGTAAATTAGTAGAAATGGTGAGGATGCATGAGTGCTAACATCTCAACGAAATCTTATATTCTCAGTTTCTGCACTAACGACATAAGGTGTGAAATGATTATTATAATCTCTAATTTATGAGGTAGATTGTTACATTCGTAAACATCAATAACCGAATAATAGTCATGTTATCATCTGCAAGATATAGACACTTACAAAGTAAAAGAGATCTGCGTTACTCTAGAACGCACTGTCAAAAACTGAAGCAATACATTCAGACTTGGTAAGTTCCTTTTATTTGCAGGCCATTGATAATCCAAGATTGAGAATACTATAAGTAGATGGACATCTACTATTTCTATTTCAACGGGTATTTCAGTATTGATGATCAAAATCACAACACAAATCTAATATATCATGCATGCTGCAGCGACAACAACCACTGACCTTTTACATTGTAAGAATCCTATTGTTCTACTAATGAAGCGTATATCGGATCAAGAGTCATGGATGAAACAATTCTATATAAACCAGATTTGAGTCATAACTTCTCCAATTGCCATACGCTTTGGCAAAATCCCATGACCACAAAATGCTTGGCCACAAGACAAGCAGCTACAGCCACTTGACATACACAGGTCCAAAATCATAAAGTCCAAGAAATCATAAGAGCTCTGACATGCTCTAACTCTATCTACATAGAATCTCTTTTGGTGTAACAAATGCCACAACATTACAAGTCAATCAGAGAGGCACTGCAGGAGTCAACAGAAAGAGAATGTCATTACTGTCGGAAACGAATATAGAAAGAGAAAGGCGATAGTATTAGTTGTCCATGCAACGGAGGAGGTACTATGTCACTTTGAATCAAAGAACACAGCCCAAAAGGGTTGGCATCAGGCCATCAAATGCTTGTGATTCGTGTAGAGCAGTAGTAGTTTCAATATCCTCTCATAAAACCTGGAATGAACGATGGCATCGTATTGGCGAGTCTTACCATTTGGTTTCTCCAACCCATGGAAATCATTTGAGATTCTCATGCTAAAAAGAAGAAACTCGGATAAATGAATCGCGTGGAATCTGCAGCAAGGAGGAAGGGAACATCGTACCTCAAGAAAAATCGAAACCTCGGAATCTTCACCCACGAAGAACGGCACGATCGGTGCCCTGATGATGATGCGAAACCGTATACGGAGATGCCTTGGACCTTCTTTACGCGGGGATGGTCTTGGATCATCGATCCGAGACGCTCCGATAAGCTCCGGCGGAGCTCCGGCGAGGCAAAAGGGGAGGAGGAGGAGGTCTGGTCGAAGGGGAAGGGAGCTGGGGCGTTTTGGACGAGGGGAGGCTGGGGTTTAAGGGTAAAACCCGGATTCGGATCCGGGTTCGGATCCGAATAGGATCCAGACCTCTCCTCGCTAAAATGACCACAACTCGGGCTCCCGAAGTCGGATTTTAGCGTTCTTGGACTCGTTGGAAAGCTATCGACGAGATCTACGCAATAGACTCCTTATTTGAATTTTTTGGTCACTGGACAAGTACAGATTTTGCAATTAAGTCCAGGCTTAGCCAAAATTTACATTTTAGTCCATGTTCGATATTCGGGGTCTTCACATCATAAAAATCTCAAAGGAAGTCTCGTCCCCGAGACTTAGGATTACCCAAATCAATTTCATCACTCGAACCCCGTTGTATCCAAGTCTCCCCGAGAAATGAGCGCATAAAAATCTCAAAGAGAGCGAAACCCATAAAAATCTCAAAGGGAACTTGACTATAGTTTCAATTCCATACTTGTGAACAGATAAAAGTATTTCTCCCTTATATTCGCCTCAGTTTCCCATGTCACTTCCACGACGTCTTGACTTCGCCATAGGACTTTGACTAACGGGATCTGCTTCTGCCTCAGTCTCTTGACCGCATGGTCCAATATCTGCACCGGCTCTTCTGGGAAGGAGAGGTTTGGCTCCACCGCCAAGTCCTCATAGCTGATCATGTGTCAAGGATCTCATATGTACTTGCACAGATTCGACACATGAAACATGTCGTGGATGCCCTCGAGATGTAGGGGAAGGGCCACCCTATAGGACACTTTCCTAACACGGGCCAAAATCTCGAATGGTCCCACAAAATGTGGTGCTAGCTTGCCCTTTGCACCAAAACATTATACGCCTCTCATTGGGGAACGTGTAAGAACACGAAGTTCCTGACCGATGATCATGAGAAATGCTTAGTCACATAGGATTGGCTAAGAATTTGTCCCACTAGGGTACAGGCGTAGGACAACATACTTGAAACGCAATGTCTCTACGTCGTTGGTCGGCGTCACTCTTTTGGCGGCTCTGCGCGGTCAGCAATTTGCTCCTAACAGTCTCCACCACTCAGAGGTCTCCTCAATGATCTGCGTGGTGAAGATGATGTTGTCACCCACCTGCTGTCAACAAAAGGGAGCGGCGCACCGCCTCCCGTGCAATGCCTCAAACGGTGCCATGCCTATACTGGTGTGGTAGCTATTATTGTATGTAAACTCTACTAGTGGAAGGTGATCCTTCTAAGATCTCTTCCACTCAATCGCACAAGCTCGTAGTAGATCCTCCAAGGTCTGAATGGTCCTCTCAGACTGCCCATTTGTCTGTGGATGGTAGGCTGAACTCATATGTAGCTCTGTCCTCAAGGCTCTCATGAACTCTCCCCAGTAGTGTGATGTGAAACGGGAATCTCTATCTGACACTACTTTCTTGGCTATCCCATGCAATCGAATGATGTGTTGAACATACAACTTGGCTAGTTGCACTGGTGTATATGTCATGTTGACCGGGATGAAATGGGCTGACTTGGTCAACCATTCAACGATGATCCATATCGCATCAAGCCCTCCAGGGATGCGCGGCAATGATGTGACAAAATCCATGGAGATGCTCTCCCGTTTCGACACCGGAATGGGAAGAGGTTGCAGCAAATCAGGAGGCCTCTGGTGTTCTGCCTTCACCATCTGGCAGGTGCATTTGTAAGTCCAAAAGGCGTAACCAAGAACTCATAATGGCCATATCTAGTGCGGAATGCATACTTCATCACGTCAGCCTCTTTGATCCTCAACTGGTGATATCCTGAACACATGTCAATCTTAAAGAGCATTGTTGCTCTCTATAACTGATCAAAGAGAGCATCAATCCATGGGAGTGGATAACGATTCTTAATTGTTCTCTTGTTCAGCAGCCTGTAGTCTATGCATAGCCTCAAGGATACATCCTTCTTTTCACGAAAAGAACTGGTGCTCCCCATGGTGATGTTTTGTGGCGGATGAATCCCTTCTCCAACTGCTCCTACAACTATACTTTGAGCTCCTTGAGCTCAATTGGTGCCAATCTGTACGGGGGAATAGAGATCGGTTAGGTGACTGGCAGTAGCATGATCTCGAACTCTATCTCCCGTACTGGTGGTAATCTAGGAAGTTCGTCTGGAAACACATTAGCAACTCATGCACAACTCTAACATCCTCTATCATCTGATCATGTGTCGCTGAGTCTACTATGTAGGCAAGGTATCCTACACTACCCTGACTGAGAAACTGGCGCCCTCAAGGTGGAGATGCACCCAATCCTACCATCATATGTGTTGCTCGACTTAAGAGAGACATATGGACATGGATGTAAACATGCTATTCTCCTGTGGACTCGTGTTGAGTCAGAAGACTTTCACACTATCCAATATTCGAACACCAATAAGGGATGATATGTGTGGAATGGAATGGAGTACCACTGCTCTGATACCATTCTGTGACGCCCCTAGGATCCGGGTACTCGGCAAACCAATTCCACGCATACACATTCCACATTCGAATACTTGACATTCATAACAACAGGAGAAAAAAAAATAGCAACATGCACATGAATTTAAAATTTTACTTCTCATTCACCCTGTTCACATTCCATATTCCATTGATCATTTCCATGTCCACAAAAAAATATACTTGTAAGCATAAAATAGATGTCCACAATTATACATTACAAGCCATGTCTCTCAACAAAATTCTACAAGTGAAGAAGGATAGTAAAACTACCAACAACTGTACCACAAAGAAAAATATTGTGAAGCTGCACTAAAATGGCGATATCCCCAAAGCTAGTCACTGATGCGAACCTGCGGATCCACACGTAGGTACGTTATGAGCAAAGTTGCTCAATACGATTTAAACAACTATACAATAACAAGCAAGATATAATTTAAATGTGTGCAAAAGAATAATTAGGTAATAAATCTCACAACGAATTACATTATTATTATTGTTGATCTGGATATGGATATGAGTAACCAAGCTTCGTGGATAATCTGTGGTCTCGGTCTGGATGAGACCTCACACTATGACTCTAAGGTAAAAGAAAAAACCTTAGGGTTAGGATGCCTCTGTAGACATGCGATGGGGTACAATGCATCCTAACTAAGTTCCCAACACGTCCACTTAGCTCCATTTCGCCATTATGCATCCGATTCACAAATTAGATTACAACCCGCGAATCATCGCGACAATCCGATCCTCCTTATACACAGGATATTCACGTCCCATCACCAACTTCATTAACCACATTTCCCGGAACTCCCCTCTTAGCGCTCCCACTCGGAATACCGACCAATGTGGCCTACATGGGTCTATACACGAGTGTTAACTCTAAGTGACAAGCGAAACACTAGCCGACCAACCATGACTACTTGGCCCGCGCTCGAGCACCGGGCTAAAGCACGCAAGTGCGAGGCCAACACCGTCAGATTAGCACCTCGGTGTGCCAAGCAACATGTCCCCCAACCATCGCAGCTACAATAGCAGTTGGGATCGCGGTCATCTAGGCTTCTACCCGGAGCCCCAAGGGTGCATGTCCCTCCCTTGGCGGCAACTATCTCCACCTACCCATTCATCATGATATCACATCCATATGATCATTGTTACCATGAACACAACGCAAATTACCCTTGATTTACATTGATCAGAAGTCAGAAGATGACCATACAAGATCGAGCCATCCACATTATGGACGAGAATCCAACGGGAGAAGCGTTCACTGAACATAGATGTAATATGTAGCTCTGAATATATAGATTGAGGTACCATTTTGGGGGAGATATTTAACATAAACTTCTCCACTAAAAGATCAAGGAAAAGGTGGTTGTGGATGGATTATTCTAGTAGTCTAGAGGAGATTTGAATGGTTCATTTTACTCAAGCTTACAAGTTTCATATATCCCTCAAGTAACGAGCATCCATCATGGTAGTAGAGAAAGCATTTGAAGCATCATATTCTAAGATTACCATCCCTGACATTGAAATGATATAGCAGCTGAATAGAAGTTGCATCTGCCTTGGGTTGATTTAATGCCAGATCCATCAAACTAAATCTGTTGCATTTTACAGAATGAAAGCATGCTCATCTTATTAGAATGCTTATATGTGTCGGTATTTTTCGAGTTTCAGTGGAAACTAAAGTAGTTTCTATGCAGATTGTTCTTTGTGATGTGCTAACTCGCTCACCTTGCTACATTCTTCTTCCACCTAGGAATCTGAAAAAGACATTTAACCCGCAATATGCACTAATTGCTACGTGAAGGAACCAATACACTAACTAGTATAATCACGATGGATGAAATGTCATTAATAGTCTCGACGCTACCTGACCAAGGATTTAGTTGATAACCACAAGGTTGTTTGGGAGTTAACTTATTAACTCTAAGTAAATTAGTAGAAATGGTGAGGATGCATGAGTGCTAACATCTCAACGAAATCTTATATTCTCAGTTTCTGCACTAACGACATAAGGTGTGAAATGATTATTATAATCTCTAATTTATGAGGTAGATTGTTACATTCGTAAACATCAATAACCGAATAATAGTCATGTTATCATCTGCAAGATATAGACACTTACAAAGTAAAAGAGATCTGCGTTACTCTAGAACGCACTGTCAAAAACTGAAGCAATACATTCAGACTTGGTAAGTTCCTTTTATTTGCAGGCCATTGATAATCCAA
Source organism: Ottelia alismoides (assembly GCA_037367405.1). NCBI lineage: Eukaryota > Viridiplantae > Streptophyta > Magnoliopsida > Alismatales > Hydrocharitaceae > Ottelia > Ottelia alismoides. The sequence continues at coordinate 202,794 of JAZKJV010004220.1, read as the reverse complement.
GATTGAGAATACTATAAGTAGATGGACATCTACTATTTCTATTTCAACGGGTATTTCAGTATTGATGATCAAAATCACAACACAAATCTAATATATCATTCATGCTGCAGCGACAACGACCACTGACCTTTTACATTGTAAGAATCCTATTGTTCTACTAATGAAGCGTATATCGGATCAAGAGTCATGGATGAAACAATTCTATATAAACCAGATTTGAGTCATAACTTCTCCAATTGCCATACGCTTTGGCAAAATCCCATGACCACAAAATGCTTGGCCACAAGACAAGCAGCTACAGCCGCTTGACATACACAGGTCCAAAATCATGAAGTCCAAGAAATCATAAGAGCTCTGACATGCTCTAACTCTATCTACATAGAATCTCTTTTGGTGTAACAAATGCCACAACATTACAAGTCAATCAGAGAGGCACTGCAGGAGTCAACAGAAAGAGAATGTCATTACTGTCGGAAACGAATATAGAAAGAGAAAGGCGATAGTATTAGTTGTCCATGCAACGGAGGAGGTACTATGTCACTTTGAATCAAAGAACACAGCCCAAAAGGGTTGGCATCAGGCCATCAAATGCTTGTGATTCGTGTAGAGCAGTAGTAGTTTCAATATCCTCTCATAAAACCTGGAATGAACGATGGCATCGTATTGGCGAGTCTTACCATTTGGTTTCTCCAACCCATGGAAATCATTTGAGATTCTCATGCTAAAAAGAAGAAACTCGGATAAATGAATCGCGTGGAATCTGCAGCAAGGAGGAAGGGAACATCGTACCTCAAGAAAAATCGAAACCTCGGAATCTTCACCCACGAAGAACGGCACGATCGGTGCCCTGACGATGATGCGAAACCGTATACGGAGATGTCTTGGACCTTCTTTACGCGGGGATGGTCTTGGATCGTCGATCCGAGACGCTCTGATAAGCTCCGGCGGAGCTCCGGCGAGGCAAAAGGGGAGGAGGAGGAGGTCTGGTCGAAGGGGAAGGGAGTTGGGGCGTTTTGGACGAGGGGAGGCTGGGGTTTAAGGGTAAAACCCGGATTCGGATCCGGGTTCGGATCCGAATAGGATCCAGACCTCTCCTCGCTAAAATGACCACAACTCGGGCTCCCGAAGTCGGATTTTAGCGTTCTTGGACTCGTTGGAAAGCTATCGACGAGATCTACGCAATAGACTCCTTATTTGAATTTTTTGGTCACTGGACAAGTACAGATTTTGCAATTAAGTCCAGGCTTAGCCAAAATTTACATTTTAGTCCATGTTCGGTATTCGGGGTCTTCACACCCCCCGGGGTTTGGGTAATTACCATTAGGCCCTTTTATGCATTTATTTTTGTAGTTTTCATTTGTAACTTTGCATTTTGAACCATGTCTTTGCACCATAATTTGAACCTTTATTTATCATCATATTTTTATTCCAAAAATTACATATTACAGAACAAGCAACTCTATATCATTTGATGAAATGAATGTCTTTTTGGTATTGTGCTTGGTTTATTATTATTATTTTGGTGATTATTTGCATACTTTACCTACTGTGAGCTCTTTAATTCGTACTAAATTCTTCATTACTTTAAAAATTCTTGAAAATTCACCTTAGGTAGAATTAGTTGTGCTCTATATTGTGCCCAAAATCATTGCATCTACATGTTTAATTTGCGTAAAATAAATTATGCGGTGATTGATGTAATTAATTTTTAATACTCTTTAAACTTGATAAATTCAGGAGTTATCATTTTTCCTAGAGACATATTGACTAGACTTATCTTGGATAATTTTAGTTTTGATAAATAACTAGGCTTGCTAATTATTAAAATTAAACTGCTAAAAAATCACACAGTCTACATTATTTTATTTCTAGAATATTTACTTTTCATAAGAAAAATCCCAAAAAATTCATAGTAGTTTAATTTCACCATTTCCAACATCCTGTCAATTTTCATAATTTTTGCAACCATCTGCACGAAAAGTTGTAGAAAATGCATAAAAAGTGTAAATTTGTATTTTTATCATTTCGCATACAAAAATATCAAAAAATATTTCTCTTGAAAATCATACAAAAAGTTTGATAACTGAGCCATAAGTTGTTCATTTGACTCCTTGAGTTGACCCTAGGGCTTGTCTGAGTTAAATAAACACATAACCGCATATTGCTTAATTGATTAAATTATTTATTCTTGTGGTTAGATTTTGATTAAATCATGATTTCCCGACTACAACATAAAAAGACAAATTAACATGGGTATTTCCGGGATCGTCAATGGACCACATACATTAACACGTATTGGGTCAGGTTTACCTTTGCATTTTACACCTTTATTGGTGTAGGATATTTTGGACATCTTCTATTGGATAAATATTCACAAATCGGTAAATCTTGGACTTTCAGAAAATGTAAAGGTCAAGTCTTGATCATATCACGAGATACATGTCCAAGTCTTGATGATAGATCATTGTTAAATGATATTCATCCTTCCTTGATCTCCACGGCTTTTGTTTCTAATATTATTATCAATGATGGAACATTCATTAATGTCTGAATTTATATAGTCCACTAGATGATTAGAATATTTTATGAAATATATTTGTCATAAATCTTTATGATAAGTTCTTCTGAGAAAGAATATCTATATGTAACAAGTTAAAAAATAGACAATGAATTATTTTCTAGCATCTAGATTGCAAAGACATACTCTAAGATAAAGGATTTTCCCATTGTAATGTGATAGTCTATCAATTTCAATGGCGATTGTTATAACAATTACACATGATCCCATTTGGATGACTATCTTCCATTAGATCAAGTCTTATGGTCTTCTCAAACACGTGTAGCAAAGTGTAGGTGTTGTTATAGGCACCACGTACAACCATCTGACTATCTTCTCGTCCAATGAGTAAGTTAGTTCCAACGATGAATTATACATGTAGGATATGCCGATGATCTACCTTTTGTCCTTATCTAAGGATTATAGGCAGTGTACATAATCATACTTCTATTATTTTGACTTGATGAAGTATTAGTAATCATCCAAATATTTGTACGTAATACATGTGAAAGTTATAGAAATGTGATCAACTCTTTGATATTTCTTCTTCCTTTAGCTTTAACTTTTCCAAAATCCATACTTCTAATATGCTTCCCTTTAATCTTGAAAAACCAATGCTTAGATAGAGGGTCTCTCCAAGTGATCGTGTCTTCAAAAAATTTCAACACGAAGAGTATCTTCAACAGATGAAACTTTGAAGTTCATAAATGACTTGGATAGAGATAGTAGACCGATGATAATCATCATATCTACATCTATGTCAACTTTGAATACTTTAGTTTGGGTAGGTACTTTGAGATTTTTTGTACTACTATAGATCTACCTTCTTACACAATGTAGTGAAACATGTCCTTTAGATTTTGAAATGTTGAGAGCGCTTTTATTTCAAAATATCTCCTCTAGATTAAGAAGGATTTTAACAATAATATCCATTTCAACAAGTTGCTTCCAAATTACATCGGTTGGGAATTTGGATTATACAAACACATGAGCACTATTAGATCATTGTTTTACTTCATATTAGATTGTCGATCCTCGTCATCACGAGTAATCCTGCAACTTACACTTGTAAGCATACAATTACACATTTAGTTACAAAGTACTACATCCAAATCATAGTTCCAATCCATCAAAATTGGTTAGTGTCGAGTATATTTATTTTGAAAAGGTTACGTAATACCTATATGAAATTAAAACAATTTGATTTCAATATACTGTAATTAAAGTGAAATTATTTTAAATCAATTTGTCTCGTGTTTTTGTATTTTTAAAGTTCATTCTTTTTCCAACATTTAAAACATGAGGCATGCTAACCACATACCTTAAGTTGTATTAGGAACTCCTATCCATGTTCTCGAATCCCCAATAGTATGAGAGAATATTATGAATATGAAAGATTTGGGAACTCTTTCCACTTTACAAGTTCTACTTGCATTCTCAAGGTTCAATCTTTAGCACCTATGCACGTTGCTCTAAAAGCGACGTTGACACGTTATTAATCAAATCAAATTTCAATGAGTAAAAATTCTATGTCATGTGCAATCCGAGTAAAAATTCTACGTCATGTGCAATCCGAGTAAAAATTCTACGTCATGTGCAATCCATTACCACTAAAACTATATTAGGAACAATATTGGGGACACTATGCATACAACCCATCTGACTTTGCAGAAGCATATCCAAAATACATGTGTGTATATACCCATGAGTTCTGACTTTACATAATCATCTTAAAAATATAATCCATGGGGATGGTATCCTTCATAGTGACTGGAGAGCGTGGATGCCATCATATGATTTAGTCCATATCATGTTAAATCGATGATTATTATTTTGAATCCAATTCATACAATTATTCGATTAGGAAATCCAATCTTTATTGTGATTAATAAGCCATTAGATCATCTTTAAGTTAATTGTATTAAATTAAATATTAGACACATTCTATTTGAATATTTGATATGTCAAGATCTGTAACACCTTTGAACCTGTAAGAGTACATCCTATACATTCAATCAATAATATGCACTCATAATTGCATTTAGAATTACACCCCTCCTACTCTCCACAATACAAAATTACATGCCATAATGATACATAAATCACATTCACTAACATTCTCATAGACATGTAGTCGGACCTGTCATATCGTATATGAGGGGACACGATGCCATTTCAGGTCCTAGTTCAAAACTATGTGAGCAAACTAATTCATTACTAGTTGTCTAATCCTAAATAAATTTGAGTATTATCAATTATTAATTATGCACATTTTCATTCAAATAAGGAAATAAGAAATACAAAATAACATTCTAATTATTGCATATATTTAAATAATAAAGAAAATGATTTTGAGTTCCCAAATTTACAAAGCCATGATCATCACACTTCAAATTGGAAGGCACCATATAACATGAACTTAGAATTGTTGTGACCTCAAATATTCTAAAGTATTAGGTCCAACTCAAGATCTGAACATATCAAATATGTTATATTTGTTTTGTGTCTGTAATTAAATAAAACAAGGAAAATAAGCTTTTATCAAGCCCTCTTCCAGCTTCGCTTATGAAGAAATCAAATTTCTCAAGGTCGCACCGTCGGAATCACATGGAAATTTTTTGTATTATTTGAACACTTGACTAATAATTTTATGAATCGGCATTCTAATATGTTAAATGACTAAAAAACAATAGCAAAAATTTCCATAATGGTTCGCTATGATTTGACTGGCATTCAAGTTTGTGAGCACTCTCTACATTCGAATCATGACCTGTACATAATCAATTTATGGAGGGTCTTTTAGGGATGAGTCCAAAGCTTCCAGACCTCAATAATATTCCAAAAATATGGGTTTAAACATGTAAAGCAACATCGGTATCATATGTTGCTTATTATTTGAAATAAAAGGATATTACAAAAACAATATCCCTGTAATCACGAAAAATTGGACCTTCCGTTCTTCGAAACCAATGCAATCCTAATCCTTCGAACGAGGTTATGATACCATTTGAAGGGTGGTTTGACCTCACACATCATAGAAACACATAAAATATGAATCGAATTTGAAATAAAGGATGCTCATCATAGGAGAGACATAGCAATTGCGTAACAAAAAATTTGATTACAATTGTGAAAACACATGTAACGGAAACCATTTCCATAGTGTCTCGCAAACCACAAGAGTGTAGGAATATACCTTTGATGCACGAATTTTCTAAAATAAGAGACCTCTTGAATCAAGTTTGATCTGACATACGCTTGAATTCGTGACCACGATGATGACTCACGGTATTTCTCGCAAACTTCAGAGTTGATCTCCATTAATTTTCCATGCCATAAGAAACTAGTAGATCTTTGAGAACTAGATATATCTTTTTCCTCCTGATTTTGCCTCACAAAATCTTCCTTCTTCATGGACACAAAGCATGAAGAAGAAGACATATCCTCTCGTAATTGGTTGAACTAATGAAAAGGGAGATAAAGGCTATATGATGGATGACCAATGGTATTTAGTGGAGATATGGAAATGGCCAAGGACATAAAAAGAGAGAGAAAAATTCTCTTATACTTATATTTTTTCTCTTGATTCTTAGAACTAAATATTACTTGTTGAATTTGAATTGAATGAAGAAAAGAGAAGCCATGCCTCACTAGCCCGCTTCTCTCCTAGTAGATGAGCCATGTGTGCCTTCATTGTTGGTATCTGGTCACGCTAATTTCTTGTGCTCCTGGTCATCCTAGCCTTTTAGAATAGATATTTCAAGTCTAATCGCTTTCTGCATCTCTCTCTCTCTCCCCCTTTTTTAAAAGTTCTCTTTTCATGGCTTTCTTCGAGAGGGCCTAAAATGGTGTTTGACTTCGCGAAAAGTCTTTTCTCCTAGAGTTAGCCTCAAAACGGACTTCTTTGCCCCTCTTTTTATACTAGCATGGATTATCATGCATGGAGAGTAGAGAGTCTTTATCAGTTCTAATCTTATTTCAAACATGATTACCTTTCTTATGCAAATTTGAATTAAATCCAGTAGCTCTCCTTATATCTTGAGTTAGTGCTTGAAAAATATATTAAATTGTCTCTTTTTTAGGCTCCATGGTGGACGACCAAAAGGAGACAAATCTGAAAACTTTTTTACATCATTTTCTCTTCAATCTAAGTCAAGTCCTATATGGATTAGTCCATGATATTATGAAATTAGTTATTTTATCTAATCATTTACTTATAAAAAACCATCATGAGATAATTATAAAAATCATCCAACCAAATAATGTCCATAACAAAATATAAATCCAAATTTGATTTATTTAATAATATGAATCATATCTACATATAAACTTAATAAATATGAATTATATTCATATTATAATTAACTATTATGGATTCATATCCATATTAATTAAATTCCAATTTTGTGAATCGTATTCACATACTCCCATATTAGTGATGAATCTGCGATTCTTCATCTTTATTCATTTATTTTAGCTTAAAATCCCTTATAAAACACCTGCATATAACGCTAACTCCATATTCTTACTAACTTGCATCTGTGTAAATATTGTATATTTCTGACAAATTCTAACCTAAAATAAATAAAGAAAGAAAGAAAGGAAAAATAAAGAAAAGGAATTAAAAAAAAGAGAAAAATAAAGAAAAGAAATAAAAAAAGGAAGACTGTATACAGGCTGACCCGAACCCCGAGAGAAGGTCAAGACTTGACCTGATCGACCAGGAATAAAGTAGGGGGAGATAGGGTCCTTAACCAGAAAATCCAAAAAAATTTGTGTGTTCTCCCTTATTTTGTATATATCTGTATAAAACTAACACTAATTTATTTGTACCTTAATTGACCTCAAATCAAATAACATTCAAAACCAAAGTTGTAAATAAAAATGTGTTCTAAGTACTAAAATTGATTACACAATTAAATCATGTACAGAATAAAAGTAGCCACACTTGGAAAAAGCCACTAAGCACCAATTAAAAGACCAATCCCAGCTCCATATGAGCTCAAATTGAATCAATCTCAGTTCCATTGAACTCGAAATTAAATTATCTTTAAAATGGCTGTATTTTCATAATTTTTGGAGTTACGGTTGAAAAGTCGGTTTTCTGGGGTGGTTTGTGCAATTTTCCCATGTATTATGTGCATATTGTATTTGTATATATTGTAAATCAATTCCACTGATTTTTTTAATAAAAATAAAAATTAAAAAAATAATAAATTTTTAAAATACAAAAAAGGCTAATTTCGTCATTTATCTTTGTATATAGTGTCACATTTGTATATAGTATATGTATATAGTTGCTATTTTTAATTAACCTTCATAAAAAAATAAAAAAATAACATTTTTTAATTCAAATTAAATAAGTGACGAAAATTCAAAAAAAATAGATAATTTTGTAATTAGTTTTATCTCTCTTTTGTTTTCTTTTTCAAATTTCGTCTCCCTTCCACCAAAAAAATTCAAAAATTCATTTTAATTTTCATCTCCATTATCTCTTTAAAAATTCAAATTTCATCTCTCTTCTATTTATATGGCTCCTTCTCCCTCATTCCAACTTGATCAATCTTTAGAGAGAGGAGCCCGATCTCCGAGAGAAATTTCATCGAGGAAGTTGCCTAGCCTCCGAGCCGTCCGGTGACAGCGAGTCGGCCTTGTCGAAGTGATCATAGTCCATTTTCCGCTCCTAAGATGAGATCCGCATTTTTTTGCATTTTTATCTAATTTAATCGCCTTTTATTTTATCGCATTTTTTATCGTCAATTTGTTCTTCTAGATCATAAAAAAATTCATCACGATTTTTGATCCGCCACCGACTTGAATTTCCATCTCATCTTCTTGATCTCTTCGCCTTGATTTCTATCTCACACGATCTATCAACTCCGACCACGTACGGTGGTCGGAGAGTCGGATTCGAACCCCTCATGTCCGCCGGATCCTCATTCATTTTTTCTGATTTGTAGATAAATAATTTTTTTCTCTATTTGTTCTCTAACGTTTGTTTTGCAGGATCACTAATATAAAAGAAAATTAAAAAAATTCTCTATCCTTTTTATTTTCTGTTTTTCGTATTTAAAAAAATACAAAAAAAGTTTTTTTATTATCATTCACTGTTTACATAAGATAACAAAATAAAATTACTAAAAAAAACAAAAAAAAATTCGCCACAGGCGCGGGGTCACCAACCCCCGCCGCCCGCTCTCCCTCCATCGGCCTCCCACCCGCCGGACCGCTGCCACCACGCAGCAGTCCCGCTCCACTCCAGCCATTGGGCGGCGCCCCTCCAGCAGCCCTGCCGACCGTACGGCGGCCCGACTCGCCACCACCTCAACGCCGGCCCGCAACTCCTGGAACCATCCAGCAGGCCCACTGATCGACAGGCGCCCGCGGCACCCAGCATCCGACCTCGCCTCCTCCGCGCCATCAAGCGGCGCGCGCGCCGCCGTTGATCCGCACCTCCGCGCGCGTGGTCCTCTCCGCCCCGACCTCGAGCAGCGCGCTCCTCGCGACCCCGCCGATCCGCCACGCGAGCGCCACTCCTACGCCGCCCTTCCGCCGTCGTCCCCTCCGCGCCGCATCACCGCTCCGCCGCGAAGCCGCTCCATCGCGTGAAGAAGAAGAGATTGAAGGCGGCGGCTGTGCCCCCTTTGCCCCCTTGTTGGCCCCCTTTGCAAGAAACGAAACCCCTTTAGGGTTTGGATTCAATTAAAAAAAAGGGACGAATTACATCTACGCCCCCCGGAGGATTTCAAAATTACGAGTACGCCCCTGCCAGCTCTATCACGTGCCGTGCACGCTCCCTCAAGGGGTAATTTGCGTTTTCACCTCTTTGTTTTCTTTTGTTATTTATTTTATGCAAAACATTGATTATTTACATTTCAGTCCAAAACTCTTATAGTATTTACAATTTGGTCCCTGAACTGCAGAACATTGAACTTGCATGATCTTCTATTGAAATAAATGTTTCTCATGCTTCAAAAATTTTGAGAAAATTGTGCTATACTCCTGATGTGCTATTCTTCCTAGCATAAAATTTTCGTAGCATTTTGACTTCATTTGATATTATTAAAAAAATCAAAAATAGTGTCTTTTTCATTATTGAAATTCCAAAATTCATAGAAATTTGAAAATAGTTCCAAAAATTCTAAAAAAATTAGAGTAATTGTATTTCATTATCTTTTAATTTCTGACCAATTTTCACGCATTAATCATTTATAAAACCCAAAAAAATTGAAAAACATAAAAAATCTTCTAAAAATCATAAAAAATTCTACAAAAATCGAAAAATTGTGATTTCAGTTCCTGTTTGTAGATAATTATTTCTAGTTTATCTTAAAAATAGTAGCCAGGAGTTTTGGCATTTAAAAGATTTTTAAATTGCAAATTACTCCAGGCTGTCCACATTTTCTTATTTTCTCCTTGTTTGATTTTTTGAAAAATACAAAAAACATCTGAAAATTCCACAAAATTTCTCAAAAACATTTCAAAACTTTTAAAATCCAAAAATATTTTCTTTGGATTATTTTGAGCATTTTTGACTAATTGAAAATTACAAAAAGAGTTGGTGTGCGTGTTTTTAATCTTGTGAATATTGCATCGTGTTGTTTTTGAAAATAAAAAAAATTACAAAATCAAAATCACTAAAAATTTGAAAATCAGAAAATATAAAAAAATTAGAAATAAAAAAATTAAAAAATAAAAATATTAAAAAAAATTCACAAAAACCAAGGATAGTTGTCCGTTGAGATTCTTGTTTTCTCTTGATTGATTTTCGATTAATTGAATAACCCTCGGGAATTGTAGCCTCCCTGAGTTCGACCCTGTCCGCTATACAGTTAATAAGTAGCAAAAATAAAAAAATAATAATCTTTTGTTGACGCGGGTTTTGGGGATAAAAAACAACGACCTTTTTACCATTATTTTCCAACCCGGCAATAAATTCCTTGCACAACAATTAGTTATCAATAATAATAACAATTATTATCATGATAGTCAATTTCTCGCTATATGATTATTATCCAGTTAAGAATTATGTGCAACATTCATGAATACTTGGAGATAATACAAGGGAGATTATATAGAATGTATATACTAATTTGATATTTAAATATGAATTTAGTATCATGTTTCACTCCACTTCGAGTTATCTGATTTAATCAAACATTAAATCAATTTCTTTAATTGACTCCGAACTCTTTCGGATCAATGGATTTAAGAAAATAATTCCATGGGTTGAGATTTAATCCAAATAATTCTCATTCAATTAGACTCAAAGCTAAGTCATTAGAATACATTTGGTTTCATCATTCTCTCCGAATGAAAGTGTCATGGTATACAATCTATCATGATCACATTAACCTAGAGCATTCTTAATACTCAAGCATCCTACATACTGTAAGACTTTGTATAAACCAAGAGTTTAATCCCATATTTGGATATCTCTTTCGAGGGTTTATAAATGTACTTCTCTATCGATCATTTGAGTCAATATCAATCATACACTTTCCAAAAGTCTATAGGGGGTTTTAGACCATGAACCCTGAAAAGTTTGTAAATAAACATCTCGATCATGTATTCATCGTAATTGTCTCCTAAATTCTGCTAACTTGCTAACTATTACACAGTGGACTCTGGAGGACTCTATGGTTATCTCTTGGAAGAGTTGTGGTGTAACATTTAGCATGTTTGCGGGCTTTAGGTGATAATAAAAAAGAATACAGGGCCAAGAAGGCATTTTACACAATTTTTTAAGGTTTGCTGTGTAAATTATCATTCTTGATTTTTTTATCTTACTTCATAAATAAGATGACTATCGACTCAAATCATCGTGACCCCCAATATCTCATGAGTAAGCTCTTGTCTTTTGATTTAGAAAGTATGAACCTGTATGATTCTTTTGAGATATCATACATCTCATATTTCATTATATGCACATAGGCTCATCAATATGCAAACCTTATTCGACCATCAACATAGTAGTCTAACAAATTTGTAGACTCAGATATATAGATGTATATCTGTCTTTGGTCAAAGAATGCGTACTTGTTCATAATACTATATGATATAGGTCTTTAGTATCTTGATCTCGTCAAGTAAACTCCTTAACTTGGTTCGTCCGATACAATTAAATCTCTATTCCTATGTCGAGGACCTGCATGGAGAGTTCAATCAGATATCAGTCTTTAGAGATGTAAAATTCCGAGCTTAGGTCCCTGATCCATTATCAAGGAAACCTGGTCCTAACAAATTGTTGGACATGATCCGATTGGACTTGTTGACAACTGCCCAAAATGCTTAAGCTCAAGTTGTCAAGTAGCACCCCCCACTTATAACACCCACCCACACTTCGTGAGTTTTAGATGTGTGACTATGTTTAAGGGTTGTAGTGTTACGACCTCCCCCACTTATATTCGCAACATTGTTATTGTGACATGACCCATCACTTATTCCCAGTGATACTGACGACTGTACACTCCGGACAGCATTTTCCCCCTATCTCTTTGTAGGGATGGCTCCACTTCTCGGCTAGCCCTTTTCATTATCAGAGGAAATTTGGCTCTGATATCATTTGTAACGTCATCGCTCCCGGGCTTAGGTCCTCGGTCCGTTATCGAGGAAAACTTGCACTGACAACTTGTTCGGCACAGACCCTGTTGGACCCGTTGACAACTGCCCAAAATGCTTAAGTTCAAATTGTCAAGTAGCAATTCCCACCACTTATAAACCATACCCACACTTCGTGAGTTTTAGACGTGGGACTATATTTGAGGGTTAGAGTGTTAAAAGAGGAGATTGCCATCTCTTATCAGTCTATAGATCATTCTTAACTATCATTTGATGACGTCTCTTGTGTCCTCGATCTAACTCTTTAGATCTACACCTTGCATTGGTCTATATGATCTAATTCTTTAGATCTACAATCCTACATTGCTCTCTATGATCTAATTCTTTATATCAACATCTATATGATATCAAGATGATCATGATACATAACTCAATCTGTACAGAAAGGCCTTATCGATGCAAAACTTAACCATATTTTATCTCAGATAATGGAAAGATATAATTAACAATGATATTTATTGCATAATGGCTCGTCGTGAGTTTACATGTCCAACAGTAAATATGCGATCTTTATGCAAGAAAATACATAATTAATTACACAAAATTTGAATTAGCCCTATGTTGCCCCTCAATTTTCTTCCTAACCTTAAATCACATTAATTTCTACATTGAAACAAGTTTTACAAGTTGAATATTCACATCGTTTTTTAAAAGTTCAGTTAAAATAGTTTATATTGGATCTATATTGCAGCAAGTTTTATGCAGTATACTAAAAAAAAGAGAGGAGTAATTTATTAAAAAATCTCACGACCAGATGTAGCAAATTTATTTGTCTTTGGGGGCTATTAGAAATGATACTAGAAAAAAATGATGGGAGCAGATACCGCTGGATTGCAATCGGGCGCCAGATATCGCCCCGTGTGACGCCAATAAACTTGAAATGAAACGGAAAAAGAAAAGAGAATAGTTTCTCCTTTGTTCCCCTCCCCGTCTTGGTCGACTCCGAAATTCTCAAGGAGGCAGGCTTCCTCTCCCATGGCCCCAGGACGTGCGAGAACGGGTTTAGCCATCGCGTACCTTGCCCTATTCCTCGCCCCCGTTTGCTCCGAGCGCGTATTCTCCTCGAGCACAGGTTTACACCACATGTCCCAACCCCTCTTCGGTTGCTGTTGGGGCTACCCTGATGCTCTAAATCTTTATTCTGTATATAAATATATACTCTTTTCCTTTGATAGCAATTTATTGGCATAATGCTAATGAATAGCATCAAGTGTAGTGTTCGAATGATTCTGGTAGTACCGCCTTCGTGATAGTCCTACGAACCAAGGTACCGCGAATGGATGTTTGGGATGATTCGTAGTGAATGCACTTGGATCTTTCGAGTCGTGATCTTCAACTCTAAGATTGTTTATGCTTGATCGCTATTTCTAGAATTTCCCTAAACTCTCCTCCCAGTCCAAAGACGAATCGAAGTGTGTGCAACTTTAATTAACTACATAATATTACACACGCAAATAATGGATCGATATCACAGGTAAAGAAACCATTTTTACATAAAATTTTCCGTGACAATGGCCGAGGACAGATGCATAAAATATGCTAAACTTTTCAGTCTCCTTATCTTAATTTCCTTTAGAATCTCGGTAGTGTGATTCCTCGTACATGTATGTACTTCGATGAATACAACTGTCAGTTTCTTTTGTGGAGTGGATGCTTGTGGGTGAATACATTGATCATTAGATCGTACTTCTGGACAAGAACGCTTTATAGATTGGAATAGCATATGCAATCTTATGCCTGCATAAAATTGATATTTTTAATTGCTTCTTGAGCTTACTAAATCTTTACTTAGCAGGGACAATATTTGGCCGCAACTCTCGAGAACCGAAATACAAGATTACGTTTCATCCAGCGAACTCACATTTTCATCCTGTTAGTATGGTTTTGATTGCTCTTCCTTTTAGATTCATGACATCATACTGTAGACCATTCATAATTTTCTTATAGGTTTCTTTTGTCATTGACACTTCTGATGAAATGCCGCCATGTGCACAATTCAGTTTTTTTTGATCAAACTTATATGCAGAAAAAGAGTATTGTAATTATAAAATAGCCACTTTTCAGTCATCATTAAGCAAAGAGGCTGCTGCTATATGAAAATTAGAACTCTCACCAATTGATTTCCAAGGTGAAATTTGAGGGCCATCACTTTATTGGGAAACTGAATCATAAATTTAGTATTAGTTTATTAAAATGTTTGGTTAGAATGTGAAAGAAGTGAAGACAAAGAGAGAATCGCTTGTCACAAAAGCGTGACGGCTGACTATTAGCTGGGATCCATCTTTTTTGTGAAGTTTGTTGTATGCATGTTCCATTGGGTCTGTAATATCATTTATTTTGGATCCCGTAAATGCCTGATATTTTTGTTTCTTCTCGCAGCCAAGCATACGCCAGTCATTATCAATAACTTTATTACAAGCATATATTAATATCTTTTATGTCCTAATCACATATTTTGGAACGTGCTAGATTGAAAAAATGGAACAATACCGACCATCCTTAGTATGCTCCCATTTATACGAGAATGTATTTAAAATTGTTTGGTGTTGGAGGAAAAATGTGCTCGTTGTTATTATTGAAGCCCTAGGACTCTTTTATATATGAGAAAAGCTCTGGGTAAATTACATGAGACGTATATAAAGGAAATAAAAATAACAATTTAATATAAAGAGATATAAATATCTTAACACTCCCCCTCAAGCTGGAGCATATATGTTTATCAAGCTCAGCTTGGAACATCTCTGAAAAGGGCCTCTAGCAAGGGCCTTGGTGAAAATATCAGCTGTCTGATCTCCAGTAAAAACATAGAATGTGGATATGATACCCTTCTAGATCATGTCTCTGGTATAGTGACAATCAACCTCTATATGCTTGATTCATTCATGAAATGCAAGATTATTGGCAATAAATAGAGCTGCTTGATTGTCACATAAAAGCTGCATGGGAAGAGGAACCTCAACAACAAGATCAGTCAAAACCGATCTAACCCACATCATCTCTGTGCTTCCCTGTGCCATAGCCCTGTACTCAGATTCTGCACTGGATCTAGCAACCACTGTCTGCTTCTTGCCTTTCCATGACAGTGAGAGCTCCCAACAAAAATAGCAAAGCCAGAAGTAGACTTCCCGTCTCTATGGCATCCTGCATAGTCAACATCTGCACAAGCTGTCACCTCAAGAGACGTACCTCTGCTGAATATAAGACCAGTACCATCCTATCAGGTGAAGTCTTCAAATATATCAAAATCATATAGACCGCATCCATATGATCCTTCCTTGGCTGCTCAATAAACTGGCTCATCTTGCCCACATCAAAGGATATGTCTGGATTGGTGATGGTAGCATATAGGAGCTTCCCAACAAGCTCCCTGTATCTCCTCTTATCTACCTCCTCAGTATCATCATATAATCTCATACTCGGATCCATAGGGTTAGTAGCAGGCTTGCACCCTATCATACATGTCTCTTGTAGAAGATCAGTCATAAACTTCCTTTGGGTCATCAGAAGACCACTCTGGTTCCTGACGAACTTTAATCCAAGGAAGTATCGAAGATTGCCAAGGTCCTTAGTCACAAAGTGCTGATCTAGGAACTCCTTGGCATCCTGAATGCTCTGCTCATCATCACTTGTGGCAATAATATCATCAACACGGACATGAATAACAGCAATACCTCTTTGTGTCCTCTGAACAAAAAGCGAGTGATCCGCAGTGGATCGCACAAACCTCTGGTGCTCTATCAATTCTGAAAGATTTTGGTACCAAGCTCTCGGACCCTGCTTCAGGTCGTAAATCGCTTTGTGGAGCCTACAAACCTTCTGAGACTCCCCCTCAGCACCAAACTATGGTGGCTGCTGCATGTATACCTCATCCTGAAGATCCTCCATATAGAAACACATTCTTCACATCAAGTTGGTAAAGAGGCTGGTCCTGTGAAACAACAACTAAGAGAAGAATGCGCAATGTCGAATATCTGGCCACTGGAGAGAAGGTATCCTGACAGTCCACCCCATAAGTCTGGGTGAACACACGTGCTACAAGCTTTGCCTTGCAACGATCCATACTGCCATTTGCCCGCTGCTTCACTATAAAGTTCCATTTGCACCCCACAATAGAGGCTCCTGGAGGAGCAGAAACAACACTCCATGTACCACAGCAAAGAGGCCATCTCCTCCTTCATGGCAAGTCGCCAACTACTGTCGTGTATGGCCTCCTAATATGTTCGCGGGATAGTAACAGCTGAGAGTCCTATAACAAACCTCCTATACTCCTTTGAAAGATGATCCGAGGAAACATGTGCAGCAAGATGATAAGTGGCACAGTTACGATGCGGCTTCCTCAAGGCAATAGGTACATCGAGGTCATCCGCCTCTCTGTTCTTTGATATCATCTCCTCCTGTATAGTATCATGTGGAACAAGCTTATCACCAGTACCATCAGTAGAAACAGTGAGTTCATTACATACCTGAGGTGTGCTGGATGATGGGGAAGGCGCATGAGCAGAGGGGGAGTAGAGGGCCTGCGAATGTAAAATCGTGGTAGGAACTGTGCCCAGGGTAGACAGAGGTGGATGTTGTAGAGGAGGTGGAGGTGACTGAGACTCAACATGGGGAGTTGTTGGTGGAGATAACGAAGGTGGTGGAATAAGTACGTCCTCACCAGAGGTGGGGAAGGCGCATGAGCACATAGGTGCATGCTCCGATTTAGGACCATCGCTCTCATACCATGTGGGGAAGAGTTGAGAATGCAACAACAACAACAGAGCCTTTTCCCACATTAAGTAGGGTCAGCTACATGGATTCTTTACCTTCATTCAGATCTATCTTGGGTCATTCTCGGGCTTAGATACAAAAAACTTTGATTCCCTTCGGATAGTCTCATTCCAACACTTCATAGGCCTTTCTTGCCCTCTCTTAGCTGGCTCAACATCCCAAAACTCGCATCTTATAACTGATGCATCAATCGACCTCCTTTACAAATGGTTAAACCACCTTAAGCGGTTTTCTCTCATCTTATACTCTATCGGAGCTACACCAACTTTCCTTTTGATCGTATCATTCCAAATCCGATCTTTAAGTGTATGACCATACATCCACTTTAGCATTTTCATTTCTGCTATTGTCATTATCCACATGTGTATGGTTCATAAGCCAACATTCAAATCCATAAACTATATCAAGTTTCACGGATGCTTTGTAAAACTTTCCTTTAATTTTCAAAAAAAAATTCTTATCACATAAACAGTATAGGCTCCTCCCCACTTTAGCCAACCTGCATTTATTTTATAAGTAACATCTCCATCAATTTCCCTATCATGTTGTAAAATATATCCCAAGTATCTAAAAGAATTTTTGTTCTGAATGTTGTCGTCACCAATCTTCACCTCAATACCTTCACCATTGCTTCCATCAGATGTGTACTCTATATTCAGCCTTAGCTCTACATGCCTGCACCCCAATTCAATTGTATCCTAAGCTTGATCCGCAGTATTTACGACATTGGGGTGCAGGAATGCCTGCCTCCGCTCTTGACCTCGATGCCATCGGCGTTTTGGGTGTGTATTAGTAAGTTTTTACCACATTTTTAGACTCTCTTCAGGCCGGTGTTTGGAGATGGGGCCTTCTTTGCCTTCTAGACGGAATAGTAGCTGCACCAGCACACGGAGGTTGGACCAGTCTGTAAAGCCCTATCTGTTCACGATCACATCTAATCACCCTGCCTGTGAGTATGTCCTGGAACACAAGAGAAGATGGATAAAAAATGGCATGGCAATGTAAATCTTTTGCGATCTGACTGATAGACAAAAGATTCATCTGAAATACTGGACCATGTAAGACATTCTGCAGGCACATCGATGGGGCTAGAACAATCTCCCCCTGACCAATAATGGGTAGATGAACCTCATTAGCAATCGCCACTGATCTACCAGGAGGGATAGATATGTAAGAAGTAAACTAAGCTCGATCTCCACACATATGATGAGATGCTCCGGAGTCCATGATCCAATCAGTCTAATCTGAACTGCTACAATTGGTAATTGCGTAAGCAATACCTGACGAACTCATAGAGGCTCTGACAACAGCTGCAACATCTGAAGATCCTGCTGCTGGGGGCAGGCGGTGTAGTCACAATCTCTCTCAATCTAGAGATAATATCATCAAGCCTCATATCATGAGAAGGAGCTGGAGTAGTCTCTGTCGGCTCAGCTACATGGGCAAACACTGGATACCCATGCTTCAGATAACATGCCTCCTCCGAATGTCCTCGACGGTGGCAATGTGAGTATGGGCCACGCTGACGTCTTTCTTCTCGACCTTGGGGTCCGCGACTGAAGTACCCCCTCTATCACGAGAAGCAACCATCACAGAGGGAGTTTGGGCAACGATAGTAGACGGAGTAGTGATCCTGCTCAACCTCTTGTAGACCTTCTCCGTCAGAGGTACGTGCTGCATCGTACTCTGAGTCAAGGGATGACAGAAAGACTCCTGTCATGGTGCCATTCCTGTCTGCCTGCTGTTGCTCAATGTTGGTAGTAATGAGCATAAGCTATGAAGGCACTCAAACATGCCTCAGAGATACGAGAAGTGGGCATGAAGAGGCCAACCATTCTGCGTGGTTGAGAAAATAACACAATGCAACTGGAGTATTTTGCTCTCATTCTTCACTTGCCCATATGTGTCAGTAAGGATATCCCACATAGCTTTGGCCGTGGGTGATTGACGATGTCGATGGCAATCTCCGTGGTGAGTGTCCCGGAGAGACAAATCCATGCATAGGCATCATTTTGCTTCCATGAAACATTAACCTCAATTTTGTCCGTCGGCCCTAAGTCAGTCAAAATGTGCTCCTTGTTACGGCACTGCATAAGAGTGCGAAATTGCATGGACTACAACTCGTAGTTGGTCCTATCTATCTTCACGATAGGAGCCGGGTCATTGAAGGCATCAGACGACGAAAAAACGTCACCCTTGTTCTCTGACATGATGAGAAGATTGCCAAAAATCCGGATCTAAACTGGGGGTAGACCTCGTTGAGCAAGTCTACACAATCATATGAAGGAACGGTTGTATATGTAGACTCATACACCGTTATCTTCAATCCTTGATATAGTTTAGGGTCAGAAAACGTGATTTAAATGATCGAAATCACGTATTCCAATTATAGAGGAAAAAGAATGAATTGCACTAATGAGAGGCCCTCAGGTTTCCTTATATAGGAGAGGAATCTATTGGGCATATTACATGACGAAGACAAAATAAATAAAAAATAAGAAAAACAACACTAAAGATAATAAATATCTCAACACTCCCCCTCAAGCTGGAGCGTAGATATCGATCAGACTCAGCTTGGAACAACATCTCTGATAAGCCCCTCTGGCTAGGTCCTTAGTAAGAACATTTGCTGTCTGGTCTCCAGAGCTGACATACGTAGTGGTAGTAAGACCCTTCTGTATCATGTCACGAGTGTAGTGACAGTCCACCTCTATGTGCTTCGTCCTCTCATGAAAGGCTGGGTTGTTGGCAATAAAAAGAGCTGCCTGATTGTCACATTGGAGGTGCATGGGAAGAGGCACCTCTATAGTCAGGTCAGTAAGAACATATCTGACCCACATCATCTCTGTGCTAGCCTGCGCCATGGCCCTGTATTCTAACTCAGCACTCGATCTGGCAACCACAATCTGCTTCTTGCTCTTCCATGAAACTAGGGAATTCCCTATGAACACAGCAAAGCCTGATGTAGACTTCCTTTCCTTTGGACACCCGGTATAATCTGCATCTGCATATGCTGTAACTGAAAGAGATGTGCCTTTACTGAAAAGAAGTTTCATACCAGGTGAAGTCTTCAGATATCTTAGAATCACATGGAGTTCATCCATATGTGACTGTCTGGGCTGCTCCATAAACCGACTCACTTTGCTCACGATAAAGGATATGTCAGGCATGGTAATAGTCACATATAGTAGCTTGCCAACAAGCTCCCTGTACCTTCTCCTGTCAACCTTCTTAGCGTCATCATCATAGAGCTCTGTGCTCGGGTCAATAGGAGTAGTGACAGGTCTGCAATCTGCCATGCCTGTCTCTGAAAGAAGATCTGTCACGTACTTCCTCTGGGTCATCACAAGACCTCATTGGTTCCTAGCAAACTCTAGTACAAGGAAGTAACGTAGATGCCCAAGGTCCTTGGTTACAAACTGCTGGCCTAGGAAGTCATTGGCATCTCGAATGCCCTGCTCATCATTCCCTATAACAATAATGTCATCAACATAAACAAGAACGACAACAGTATCTTGTTGGGTCCTCTGCACAAACAAAGAAGTGATCGGTCATCGATCGCACAAACCCCTGCTACACTATCAAGTTCGAGAGTTTCTGGAACCATGCTCTCGGACTCTGCTTAAGACCATAGGTAGCCTTGTGTAGCCTGCAAATCTTCTGACACTCCCTCTCAGCAACAAACCCATGTGACTGCTGCATGTAGACCTCCTCTTGTAGATCACCATAGAGGAAGGCATTCTTCACATCAAGATGGTAAAGGGTCCAATCTCATGTCACATCAACATAAAGTAGAATAAGCAGAGTAGAATGTCTGACAACTGGAGAGAAAGTATCCTGATAGTCCACCCCAAATGTCTGGGTGAACCCACGTGTCACAAGTCTCGTCTTATAGTGATCGACACTGCCATCCACATGGTGTTTCACAATGAACACCCATTTGCATCCCGCAACGGATGCGTCAACTGGAGCAGAAACTTGACTCCACGTACCACATGACCATAGCACAACCATCTCCTCCTCCATGGCTAACCTCCACTGACTGTCCTAAATAGCCTCCTGATATGTCCATGGTATCTCTACATCAGATAGTACCAAGGTAAACCTCCTGAAATCCTCTGATAGCTTGCTCAAGGAAACCTGGGCTGCAAGAGGATAAATAGCACACTTTCATTTCGGCTTGCGCAAAGCAATCGGTACATCAAGATCATCTACCAAGCTAGTGGCATGTGAGTTCCCCTCTTGAGAGGGCACCTGCTCATACTGTATGGAATCCTGGTGCACAAACAACTCAATAGTATCATTAGTAGAAACAATGTGCTCATTACATACCTGAGGCGTGCTGGATGACAAGCAAGATCTGTGAACTGGGGGAATAGAGGTAGGCCTGTGAGTAAAAACACATGGCAAAAACTGAGTCACAGTAGAAGGTGAAGCCACTGGAGCATGTGGTAGTGGTGGTGGTGTGACAGTAGGAGGTGGAGGCATGTAGATCTCATCGTCAGAGTCAGATGGGACCAGTTTGTCACATGTAGGAGAAAAATACATGACAGACTCAAAGAAAGTGACGTCAACACTAACAAAGTACTTCCACGTGAGAGGATCAAAGCAACGGTACCCTTTCTTGGTACGAGAGTAGCCACCAAAAATACACTTGATTGCTTGTCACGACCATGAGAGACATCATGAACAAATGCAATAGAACCGAACACACAAGGTGTAAGGGAGAAAAGATCCTTCTCGGGAAACACAATCGAGAAAGGAATCTTCTCTCCCAACATAGACGAGGGCATGCGGTTCACAAGATAGCATGCGGTGAGGACAACATCTCCCCAGTAAGAATGAGGAGCACGACTCTATATCAACAAGGTTCTGATCACATCATGTAAATGACGGTGTTTGCGCTCGGCAACACCGTTCTGCTGGGAAGTATAAGCACAAGAAGTCTGATGAATAATGCCCAGAGATCTAAGGAACTCAGAATGCTGTAAAATGCAGAACTCTAAAGCATTATCAGAACGAAGATATATGACCTGCGCAGAAAAAATATTCCTTATCTCATTAATAAAATATTTGATCACAGATCCAACCTCAGACTTATTCATCAATAAAAAGACCCAAGAAAGCCTAGAAAAATCATCGATAGCAACCAGATAAAAACCGTGTCCCTGGTCATTAGGAACACGACTCGGACCTCAAATGTCTAAATGTAGGAGCTCAAATAGCTGCGAACTGCTCCGACTCTGATGGGATAGAAAAGAGGAATGATGATGCTTCCTAAGCTGGCGTGCCTTACACTGCAAAGATGATTTCTTAGAGATCTTAGGGAGAATATGACACAACTTATGCAGAGGAAGGTGTCTAAACTGAATGTGCCACATATGGCGAGACTGGTCTAGCAGATATAGTAGAAACACCAGCATGAGGAGGTTGGACCAGTCTGTAAAGCCCCCATGCTCACTGCCACATCTAATCACCCTGCCCGTAAGTATGTCTTGAAATACAAGAGACAAAGGGTAAAAACTGGCATGACAATGCAGATCCTTATTGATCTGACTAATGGAAAGTAAATTCATCTGAAAGTTAGGAGCTTATAAAACATTCTGAAGGCGCATGGACGACGTCAAATGCACCTCCGCTGTCCTGTAACGGGTAAGTGGTCGCAATTAACAATGAAAACCCATCTGCCAGATGGTATGATCCTGTAGGACTTCAACTGCGCTCTGTCTCCACACAAGCAGTGTGAAGCACCAGAGTCCATAATCCACTCTGTCATGTCTGCACCAGTACTACCAGTAAATGCATAGGCGATACCTGATGAGCTCAAAGAGGCTTTGGCTGCAGCTACAATATCTGTATTGGTGGTGCCAGCAGTAGGAGTCATGATTCCTCGAATACGAGAGACAGTATCATCTAAGCGAGGATCAACCTGGGAAGCTGTAGTCTCTGGAGGCGCAATGTGTTCTGACCATAAGCAGGACATCCATGCTTCAGGTAGCATGTATTCTCTGCATGTCTAGGTCTACAAAAGTAAGTGCAAGGACCACGCTAGCGTCCACCGCCTCTGCCATGGGGGGTGCATCCTCTGGATTGGATCGTCCCTCAACCATGAGAGGCGGCTATCGCTGAAGAAGACGGAGAAGTGGCTGTAGAAGGCATGATAATCCGTCTGAGACGACTATAGGCCTTCTCTATAGGAGGTATGGTAGCTTCGGTAAGAAGATGATTATGCGCGGTATCATACTCTGTATCAAGTGCAACCATGAACACTCCAACCATCGTGGAGTTCCTATACATCTTCTGCTGCTCAGTAGATGCCATAATAGGCATGTAGCTATGAAGCTTCTCGAACATGCCACAGAGCGAAGAGTAATACACGTGCAGAGGACGACCATTCTGCTTGGCATTGTAGATATCGAATTGTAGCTGAAGAATCTTGACCTCATTCTTCGCTTGAGCATATGTGGATGCCAAAGTATTACACAATGCCTTGACGGTGGGTTGATTCATAATATCATTGGCTATCTCTGTGGTGAGGGTACCACACAACCAAACACGCGCCTATGCGTCATCTTGCTTCCAAGAAGCATTTGCTCTAGTCTTATCCGTTGGCTTTGGATCTGTTAAGACGTGCTCGTTGTTGTTGCACTACATGAGGGTGAGGAATTGCATGGACCACAAGTCATAGTTAGTCCCATCCATCTTAACGATGGGAGCCGAGCCCTTGAAGGCCCCTGATGAAAAAATATCACCCTTGTTCTCTGACATGATGGAAAAACGACAGATCAACGGAACTCAACCGAGGAGTAGACCGAAATGAACACGTCTACATGATCATACGAAGGATTGGTTGTATATGTAGACTCATACAACCATCCTCATCAATCTCCGCTGCTCTCTAAGGTAAGAAAACTTGATTTATAGGTTTGGAATCACGTTCTCCAGTCAAAATAAGACCAAATCGAACCTCAAATCAAGCTGTAGGGGTGCACGAAGGAGCACGGGAGGTCCGTTGTCGGCCGAGACGACCAGAGGGGGTCTGGGGACCAGCAGCCAGCGGCCTGGGGTCGGGGATAGCCGTCTGACAACACTGGGCTGGGCTGCGGCGGCTTGGGGCCGGCTGCCTGGGCTGGGCGACATCGGCCTGGCGCGAGATGGGGGCGGGGGCGGGTAAGATTTGGGTTAGGGTGGGATACAGGAACTCCTGTCTAGGACCGCCGCTCCAATACCTTGTAGAGGGAAAAGAATGAATTGCACTAATGAGAGGCCCTCGAGTTCTCTTATATAGGAGAGGAACCTATTGGACAAATAAGAGGACGAAGACAAAATAAATAGAAAATAAGAAAAACAATACTAAAGATAACAAATATCTCAACACCGATCATAACCAGACCATATAGGCCTGGAAAGTGCTTGAATGGCAACCCACAAGCAGCAGCGGGCGGCTAGGGCCGCAAGGGTGCGACTGCTGGTGGCTGGGGTGACCGGCTGTGGCTGCTCGACAGGGGCGATCGGCGGCATTGAGTGACATAAATGAAATAGAAATAACAAATAAATATAAACAGATATAAATATCTCAACACTTGGAAATAAGATTAAACATGTTTCGAAAAGGCTTGCTTAGGAGATGCTACCATTGATATTGGAACAAATATTAGCTGTGAAGATTTAGAAATGTTGATTCAAGACACCAATGTGCTCGCCAAGAACATACATTTCTCTGGGAACGATTCTGATATCTCCTACATCAGCATGATCACTGAAGTTCGTACCCAAGTTTGAGTAAAGTAACATATCTCCTATACTTGTAAGACCGCTGCATATGCTGAATGTACCCTTGTATCTCACAGTCTGAAATTTTAAGATCTTAAGTCCGACTATTATGTACTTGTACAACCCATCTTAAACTAGCAGTCTTGATCAATATATAACAATTCATACTAGTACAAGCCCACATATAATTGCTTTTCTTTCTAAGTTCTTGAGCTCATTCCAGTGCCAATTGTGTACCAATACATGTAGCTTATATACTGGATGAGCCTAAAAAAAAAGCTTATATACTGGATTACTGGTAGCTGAGACTGATGAATTTGTTTACTTTGTTCTTGTATAAGTATATGATGCAAAATGGAATTCGGCGCGACGCGGGAAATAGATTTGACGGTGGATTTTTCGATGGTAGAAGAAAATAGAGGGGTTGAGAAGAAGAAACTGGAAGGGTTGAGAAGAGAAGACACGCCGGATGCGCGGGGTTAGAGAAGAAGAAACGCGTAGACCGCGAGGGGAAGAGAGAAGAGACTCGTCGGGAATACGAGGGGTTTGGGAGAAGAAGAACACGTGTAGATCACGTGGGGAGAAGGAGAGAGAGTGAAGAGGAGAGAGAGATAAATCTCTATTTTATCACATGTTGAACTTCCTAAAACATTGGACCCTCATCCCTTTATATAGGAGGGATGACATTACAAGAATAGAAAATAATTTAAACCGACAACCAATTATCCTAAACTGACTCTAACTAATTAACCGACTAACTACCAAATTTGAAATTCAAATTAAGACTAATTGAGATCACACGCGATCTCTTTATTTAAAATTGCGACAACTTAAAAAACGTAAATAAAATTAACGGCCACAATTTAAATAATTAGACGGCCCTACATGTCGAGTCCACGCTGCATCAACTCTCCTCCGCTTTTAAAAAATTCGTCTCCCGACGAATTGCTTGAACCTTGAGGCTTGACATAAGTCGCTTCATGAACTTGTGTCGACGTGCGCGTGAATGCGAATCATGAGATATGCAACTCAAATCATATTGCATCTTCCAATGCGCGACGGGATCGTCGAATCGTAGGGACGATTCGGTTGCCATGCTCTGATATCAATTGATGCAAAATGGAATTCGGCGCGGCGTGGGAAATAGATTTGACGGTGGATTTTTCGATGGTAGAAGAAAATAGAGGGGTTGAGAAGAAGAAACTGGAAGGGTTGAGAAGAGAAGACACGCCGGATGCGCGGGGTTAGAGAAGAAGAAACGCGTAGACCACGAGGGGAAGAGAGAAGAGACTCGTCGGGAATACGAGGGGTTTGGGAGAAGAAGAACACGTGTAGATCACGCGGGGAGAAGGAGAGAGAGGAAGAGGAGATAGAGATAAATCTCTATTTTATCACATCTTGAACTTCCTAAAACATTGGACCCTCATCCCTTTATATAGGTGGGATGACATTACAAGAATAGAAAATAATTTAAACCGACAACCAATTATCTTAAACTGACTCTAACTAATTAACCGACTAACTACCAAATTTGAAATTCAAATTAAGGCTAATTGAGATCACACGCGATCTCTTTATTTAAAATTGCGACAACTTAAAAAACGTAAATAAAATTAACGGCCACAATTTAAATAATTAGACGGCCCTACATGTCGAGTCTACGCTGCATCAACTCTCCTCCGCTTTTAAAAAATTCGTCTCCCGACGAATTGCTTGAACCTTGAGGCTTGACATAAGGCGCTTCATGAACTTGTGTCGACGTGCGCGTGAACGCGAATCATGAGATATGCAACTCAAATCATATTGCATCTTCCAATGCGCGACGGGATCGTCGAATCGTAGGGACGATTCGGTTGCCATGCTCTGATACCAATTGATGCAAAATGGAATTCGGCGCGGCGCGAGAAATAGATTTGACGGTGGATTTTTCGATGGTAGAAGAAAATAGAGGGGTTGAGAAGAAGAAACTGGAAGGGTTGAGAAGAGAAGACACGCCGGATGCGCGGGGTTAGAGAAGAAGAAACGCGTAGACCGCGAGGGGAAGAGAGAAGAGACTCGTCGGGAATACGAGGGGTTTGGGAGAAGAAGAACACGTGTAGATCACGCGGGGAGAAGGAGAGAGAGGGAAGAGGAGAGAGATAAATCTCTATTTTATCACATCTTGAACTTCCTAAAACATTGGACCCTCATCCCTTTATATAGGAGGGATGACATTACAAGAATAGAAAATAATTTAAACCGACAACCAATTATCCTAAACTGACTCTAACTAATTAACCGACTAACTACCAAATTTGAAATTCAAATTAAGACTAATTGAGATCACACGCGATCTCTTTATTTAAAATTGCGACAACTTAAAAAAAGTAAATAAAATTAATGGCCACAATTTAAATAATTAGACGGCCCTACATGTCGAGTCCACGCTGCATCAACTCTCCTCCGCTTTTAAAAAATTCGTCTCCCGACGAATTGCTTGAACCTTGAGGCTTGACATAAGGCGCTTCATGAACTTGTGTCGACGTACGCGTGAACGCGAATCATGAGATATGCAACTCAAATCATATTGCATCTTCCAATGCGCGACGGGATCGTCGAATCGTAGGGACGATTCGGTTGCCATGCTCTGATACCAATTGATGCAAAATGGAATTCGGCGCGGCGCGAGAAATAGATTTGACGGTGGATTTTTCGATGGTAGAAGAAAATAGAGGGGTTGAGAAGAAGAAACTGGAAGGGTTGAGAAGAGAAGACACGCCGGATGCGCGGGGTTAGAGAAAAAGAAACGCGTAGACCGCGAGGGGAAGAGAGAAGAGACTCGTCGGGAATACGAGGGGTTTGGGAGAAGAAGAACACGTGTAGATCACGCGGGGAGAAGGAGAGAGAGGGAAGAGGAGAGAGAGATAAATCTCTATTTTATCACATCTTGAACTTCCTAAAACATTGGACCCTCATCCCTTTATATAGGAGGGATGACATTACAAGAATAGAAAATAATTTAAACCGACAACCAATTATCCTAAACTGACTCTAACTAATTAACCGACTAACTACCAAATTTGAAATTCAAATTAAGACTAATTGAGATCACACGCGATCTCTTTATTTAAAATTGCGACAACTTAAAAAACGTAAGTAAAATTAACGGCCACAATTTAAATAATTAGACGGCCCTACATGTCGAGTCCACGCTGCATCAGTATACATGCACACCTTGTTCTTACACCAGTATGGTATGATATGGTGGTTTTTATATTCCAATTTCTTATAAATCTAATTTTAGAAGACTTCAATTGAAGCAATCACATTGGTGATTGAGAAAGTATAGGCATGTTGGATCGATCGGTTCCTCTTACTTTATTTTCAGAGGTCATGGTTTCTAGAATGGGGATTCACATTGGTGATTGAGAAAGTATAGGCATGGCGGGCTCCAGAAGTTGAAGATCATTGACTCTTAGATTGTTCTCCAATTGGGACACTCAAAAAGGATCTTCGTAGTTTCATTAGATTATCAAGAAAGAAGCAACATAGGAATTGATGATGTGCAACTAGAAAGGTGGAGATTGGCATACAACATAAGGTCAAGGACATTCAATCCTTAGTGGCTAAAAAGCTAAGCTCAACACATGATAGCAGTAAAGAAGAATAAGAAAGTGGAGATTGAATGCCGAAATCGCCTTAGACGTATTTGGTTAAAAGTGGGTGATGTGGATACTGCATTTTTTACCTTTTTATGATAGGGAGGATGATGAGTTACATCCATCCTCAATTAAGGTGGATGATGATCAAGACGTGGGAGACATACATGTCATTAAGGCAATAGTTGGGCATTTTAAGAGGTTGCCAAGCTTAAAGCCAATCATAAGACTTGTCGACAATAGATCACAACTCTGTGTCTTTCTGCTACGACAGAAGGCCGCTGTAGTGCATGGCAGACTGTGAAGGGGACAAGGGGCTGCTGGTCCGTTATGGGGTTTGCGACTAGGCACCCGAGGCATGCAAAGGGCGATGGCGACCTTCGCCTGGGCACAATGCTAGGGGGGCTCCACGAAGAGCGGGGAGAGGGCAAGGTCGCGTGAGGTTGAGAGGGCTGGTGGCGGCGGCAAGAAGATGGGTGCATGCTCCGATTTAGGACCATCGCTCTCATACCATGTGGGGAAGGGTTGAGAATGCAACAACAACAACAGAGCCTTTTCCCACATTAAGTAGGGTCAGCTACATGGATTCTTTACCTTCATTCAGATCTATCTTGGGTCATTCTCGGGCTTAGATACAAAAAACTTTGATTCCCTTCGGATAGTCTCATTCCAACACTTCATAGGCCTTTCTTGCCCTCTCTTAGCCGGCTCAACATCCCAAAACTCGCATCTTATAACTGGTGCATCAATCGACCTCCTTTGCAAATGGTTAAACCACCTTAAGCGGTTTTCTCTCATCTTATACTCTATCGGAGCTACACCAACTTTCCTTTTGATCGTATCATTCCAAATCCGATCTTTAAGTGTATGACCATACATCCACTTTAGCATTTTCATTTCTGCTATTGTCATTATCCACATGTGTATGGTTCATTAGCCAACATTCAAATCCATAGACTATATAAAGTTTCACGGATGCTTTGTAAAACTTTCCTTTAATTTTCAAAAAAAAATTCTTATCACATAAACAGTATAGGCTCCTCCACACTTTAGCCAACCTGCATTTATTTTATAAGTAACATCTCCATCAATTTCCCTATCATGTTGTAAAGTATATCCCAAGTATCTAAAAGAATTTTTGTTCTGAATGTTGTCGTCACCAATCTTCACCTCAATACCTTCACCATTGCTTCCATCAGATGTGTACTCTATATTCAGCCTTAGCTCTACATGCCTGCACCCCAATTCAATTGTATCCTAAGCTTGATCCGCAGTATTTACTACATTGGGGTGCAGGAATGCCTGCCTCCGCTCTTGACCTCGATGCCGTCGGCGTTTTGGGTGTGTATTAGTAAGTTTTTACCACATTTTTAGACTCTCTTCAGGCCGATGTTTGGAGATGGGGCCTTCTTTGCCTTCTAGACGGAATAGTAGCTGCACCAGCACACGGAGGTTGGACCAGTCTGTAAAGCCCTATTCGTTCACGATCACATCTAATCACCCTGCCTGTGAGTATGTCCTGGAACAAAGAGAAGATGGATAAAAAATGGCATGGCAATGTAAATCTTTTGCGATCTGACTGATAGACAAAAGATTCATCTGAAATACTGGAGCATGTAAGACATTCTGCAGGCACATCAATGGGGCTAGAACAATCTCCCCCTGACCAATAATGGGTAGATGAACCTCATTAGCAATCGCCACTGATCTACCAGTAGGGATAGATATGTAAGAAGTAAACTAAGCTCGATCTCCACACATATGATGAGATGCTCCGGAGTCCATGATCCAGTCAGTCAAATTTGAACTGCTACAATTGGTAATTGCGTAAGCAATACCTGACGAACTCATAGAGGCTCTGACAACAGCTGCAACATCTGAAGATCCTGCTGCTGGGGGCGGGCGGTGTAGTCACAATCTCTCTCAATCTAGAGATAATATCATCAAGCCTCATATCATGAGAAGGAGCTGGAGTAGTCTCTGTCGGCTCAACTACATGGGCAAACACTGGATACCCATGCTTCAGATAACATGCCTCCTCCGAATGTCCTCGACGGTGGCAATGTGAGTATGGGCCACGCTGACGTCTTTCTTCTCGACCTTGCGGTCCGCGTCTGAAGTACCCCCTCTGTCACGAGAAGCAACCATCACAGAGGGAGTTTGGGCAACGGTAGTAGACGGAGTAGTGATCCTGCCCAACCTCTTGTAGACCTTCTCCGTCAGAGGTACGTGCTGCATCGTACTCTGAGTCAAGGGATGACAGAAAGACTCCTGTCATGGCGCCATTCCTGTCTGCCTGCTGTTGCTCAATGTTGGTAGTAATGGGCATAAGCTATGAAGGCACTCAAACATGCCTCAGAGATACGAGAAGTGGGCATGAAGAGGCCAACCATTCTGCGTGGTTGAGAAAATAACACAATGCAACTGGAGTATTTTGCTCTCATTCTTCGCTTGCCCATATGTGTCAGTAAGGATATCCCACATAGCCTTGGCCGTGGGTGATTGACGATGTCGATGGCAATCTCCGTGGTGAGTGTCCCGGAGAGACAAATCCATGCATAGGCATCATTTTGCTTCCATGAAACATTAACCTCGATTTTGTCCGTCGGCCCTAAGTCAGTCAAAATGTGCTCCTTGTTACGGCACTGCATAAGAGTGCGAAATTGCATAGACTACAACTCGTAGTTGGTCCCATCTATCTTCACGATAGGAGCCGGGTCATTGAAGGCATCAGACGACGAAAAAACGTCACCCTTGTTCTCTGACATGATGAGAAGATTGCCAAAAATCCGGATCTAAACTGGGGGTAGACCTCGTTGAGCAAGTCTACACAATCATATGAAGGAACGGTTGTATGTGTAGACTCATACACCGTTATCTTCAATCCTTGATATAGTTTAGGGTCAGAAAACGTGATTTAAATGTCGAAATCACGTATTCCGATTATAGAGGGAAAAGAATGAATTGCACTAATGAGAGGCCCTCAGGTTTCCTTATATAGGAGAGGAATCTATTGGGCAGATTACATGACAAAGATAAAATAAATAAAAAATAAGAAAAACAACACTAAAGATAATAAATATCTCAACACTCCCCCTCAAGCTGGAGCGTAGATATCGATCAGACTCAGCTTGGAACAACATCTCTGATAAGCCCCTCTGGCTAGGTCCTTAGTAAGAACATTTGCTGTCTGGTCTCCAGAGCTGACATACGTAGTGGTAGTAAGACCCTTCTGTATCATGTCACGAGTGTAGTGACAGTCCACCTCTATGTGCTTCGTCCTCTCATGAAAGGCTGGGTTGTTGGCAATAAAAAGAGCTGCCTGATTGTCACATTGGAGGTGCATGGGAAGAGGCACCTCTATAGTCAGGTCAGTAAGAACATATCTGACCCACATCATCTCTGTGCTAGCCTGCGCCATGGCCCTGTATTCTAACTCAGCACTCGATCTGGCAACCACAATCTGCTTCTTGCTCTTCCATGAAACTAGGGAATTCCCTATGAACACAGCAAAGCCTGATGTAGACTTCCTTTCCTTTGGACACCCGGTATAATCTGCATCTGCATATGCTGTAACTGAAAGAGATGTGCCTTTACTGAAAAGAAGTTTCATACCAGGTGAAGTCTTCAGATATCTTAGAATCACATGGAGTTCATCCATATGTGACTGTCTGGGCTGCTCCATAAACCGACTCACTTTGCTCACGATAAAGGATATGTCAGGCCTGGTAATAGTCATATATAGTAGCTTGCCAACAAGCTCCCTGTACCTTCTCCTGTCAACCTTCTTAGTGTCATCATCATAGAGCTCTGTGCTCGGGTCAATAGGAGTAGTGACAGGTCTGCAATCTGCCATGCCTGTCTCTGAAAGAAGATCTGTCACGTACTTCCTCTGGGTCATCACAAGACCTCATTGGTTCCTAGCAAACTCTAGTACAAGGAAGTAACGTAGATGCCCAAGGTCCTTGGTTACAAACTGCTGGCCTAGGAAGTCATTGGCATCTCGAATGCACTGCTCATCATTCCCTATAACAATAATGTCATCAACATAAACAAGAACGACAACAGTATCTTGCTGGGTCCTCTGCACAAACAAAGAAGTGATCGGTCATCGATCGCACAAACCCCTGCTACTCTATCAAGTTCGAGAGTTTCTGGAACCATGCTCTCGGACTCTGCTTAAGACCATAGGTAGCCTTGTGTAGCCTGCAAACCTTCTGACACTCCCTCTCAGCAACAAACCCATGTGGCTGCTGCATGTAGACCTCCTCCTGTAGATCACCATAGAGGAAGGCATTCTTCACATCAAGATGGTAAATGGGCCAATCTCATGTCACATCAACATAAAGTAGAATAAGCAGAGTAGAATGTCTGACAACTGGAGAGAAAGTATCCTGATAGTCCACCCCGAATGTCTGGGTGAACCCACGTGTCACAAGTCTCGTCTTATAGTGATCGACACTGCCATCCACACGGTGTTTCACAATGAACACCCATTTGCATCCCACAACGGATGCGTCAACTGGAGCAGAAACATGACTCCACGTACCACATGACCATAGCGCAACCATCTCCTCCTCCATGGCTAACCTCCACTGACTGTCCTGAATAGCCTCCTGATATGTCTGTGGTATCTCTACATCAGATAGTACCAAGGTAAACCTCCTGAAATCCTCTGATAGCTTGCTCAAGGAAACCTGGGCTGCAAGAGGATAAATAGCACACTTTCATTTCAGCTTGCGTAAAGCAATCGATACATCAAGATCATCTGCCAAGTCTGTGGCATGTGAGTTCCCCTCTTGAGAGGGCACCTGCTCATACTGTATGGAATCCTGGTGCACAGACAACTCAATAGTGTCATTAGTAGACACAATGTGCTCATTAAATACCTGAGGCGTGCTGGATGACAAGCAAGATCTGTGAACTGGGGGAATAGAGCGAGGCCTGTGAGTAAAAACACATGGCAAAAACTGAGTCACAGTAGAAGGTGAAGCCACTGGAGCATGTGGTAGTGGTGGTGGTGTGACAGTAGGTGGTGGAGGCATGTAGATCTCATCGTCAGAGTCAGATGGGGCCAGTTTGTCACATGTAGGAGAAAAATACATGACAGACTCAAAGAAAGTGACGTCAACACTAACAAAGTACTTCCACGTGAGCGGATCAAAGCAACGGTACCCTTTCTTGGTACGAGAGTAGCCACCAAAAATACACTTGATTGCTTGTCACGACCATGAGAGACATCATGAACAAATGCAATAGAACCGAACACACAAGGTGTAAGGGAGAAAAGATCCTTCTCGGGAAACACAATCGAGAAAGGAATCTTCTCTCCCAACATAGACGAGGGCATGCGGTTCACAAGATAGCATGCAGTGAGGACAACATCTCCCCAGTAAGAATGAGGAGCACGACTCTGTATCAACAAGGTTCTGATCACATCAAGTAAATGACGGTGTTTGCGCTCGGCAACACCGTTCTGCTGGGAAGTATAAGCACAAGAAGTCTGATGAATAATGCCCAGAGATCTAATGAACTCAGAAAGCTGTAAAATGCAGAACTCTAAAGCATTATCAGAACGAAGATATATGACCTGCGCAGAAAAAATATTCCTTATCTCATTAATAAAATATTTGATCACAGATCCAACCTCAAACTTATTCATCAATAAAAAGACCCAAGAAAGCCTAGAAAAATCATCGATTGCAACCAAATAAAAACTGTGTCCCTGGTGATTAGGAACACGACTCGGACCTCAAATGTCTAAATGTAGGAGCTCAAATAGCTGCGAACTGCTCCGACTCTGATGGGATAGAAAAGAGGAACGATGATGCTTCCTAAGCTGGCATGCCTTACACTGCAAAGAGGATTTCTTAGAGATCTTAGGGAGAATATGACACAACTTATGCAGAGGAAGGTGTCTAAATTGAATGTGCCACATATGGCGAGAATGGTCTAGCAGATATAGTAGAAACACCAGCATGAGGAGGTAGGACCAGTCTGTAAAGCCCCCATGCTCACTGCCACATCTAATCACCCTGCCCGTAAGTATGTCTTGAAATACAAGAGACAAAGGGTAAAAACTGGCATGACAATGCAGATCCTTATTGATCTGACTAATGGAAAGTAAATTCATCTGAAAGTCAGGAGCTTATAAAACATTCTGAAGGCGCATGGACGACGTCAAATGCACCTCCCCTGTCCTGTAACGGGTAAGTGGTCGCAATTAACAATGAAAACCATCTGCCAGATGGTATGATCCTGTAGGACTTCAACTGCACTCTGTCTCCACACAAGCAGTGTGAAGCACCAGAGTCCATAATCCACTCTGTCATGTCTGCACCAGTACTACCAGTAAATGCATAGGCGATACCTGATGAGCTCGAAGAGGCTTTGGCTGCAGCTACAATATCTGTATTGGTGGTGCCAGCAGTAGGAGTCATGATTCCTCGAATACGAGAGACAGTATCATCTAAGCGAGGATCAACCTGGGAAGCTGTAGTCTCTGGAGGTGCAATGTGTTCTGACCATAAGCAGGACATCCATGCTTCAGGTAGCATGTATTCTCTGCATGTCTAGGTCTACAAAAGTAAGTGCATGGACCACGCTAGCGTCCACCGCCTCTGCCATGGGGGGTGCATCCTCTGGATTGGATCGTCCCTCGACCATGAGAGGCGGCTATCGCTGAAGAAGACGGAGAAGTGGCTGTAGAAGGCATGATAATCCGTCTGCGACGACTATAGGCCTCCTCTATAGGAGGTATGGTAGCTCCGGTAAGAAGCTGATTATGCGCGGTATCATACTCTGTATCAAGTACAACCATGAACACTCCAACCATCGTGGAGTTCCTATACATCTTCTGCTGCTCAGTAGATGTCATAATAGGCATGTAGCTATGAAGCTTCTCGAACATGCCACAGAGCGAAGAGTAGTACACGTGCAGAGGACGACCATTCTGCTTGGCATTGTAGATATCGAATTGTAGCTGAAGAATCTTGGCCTCATTCTTCGCTTGAGCATATGTGGATGTCAAAGTATTACACAATGCCTTGATGGTGGGTTGATTCATAATATCATTGGCTATCTCTGTGGTGAGGGTACCACACAACCAAACACGCGCCTATGCGTCATCTTGCTTCCAAGAAGCATTTGCTCTAGTCTTATCCGTTGGCTTTGGATCTGTTAAGATGTGCTCGTTGTTGTTGCACTACATGAGGGTGAGGAACTGCATGGACCACAAGTCATAGTTAGTCCCATCCATCTTAACGATGGGAGCGAGCCCTTGAAGGCCCCTGATGAAAAAATATCACCCTTGTTCTCTGACATGATGGAAAAACGACAGACCAACGGGACTCAACCGAGGAGTAGACCGAAATGAACACGTCTACATGATCATACGAAGGATTGGTTGTATATGTAGACTCATACAACCATCCTCATCAATCTCCGCTGCTCTCTAAGGTAAGAAAACTTGATTTATAGGTTTGGAATCACGTTCTCCAGTCAAAATAAGACCAAATCGAACCTCAAATCAAGCTGTAGGGGTGCACGAAGGAGCACGGGAGGTCCGGTGGCGGCCGAGACGACCAGAGGGGGTCTGGGGACTAGCAGCCAGCGGCCTGGGGTTGGGGATAGCCGTCCGACAGCACTGGGCTGGATTGCGGCGGCTTGGGGCCGGCTGCCTGGGCTGGGCGACATCGGCCTGGCGCGAGATGGGGGCGGGGGCGGGTAAGATTTGGTATAGGGTGGGATACAGGAACTCCAGTCTAGGACCGCCGCTCCAATACCTTGTAGAGGGAAAAGAATGAATTGCACTAATGAGAGGCCCTCGAGTTCTCTTATATAGGAGAGGAACCTATTGGACAAATAAGAGGACGAAGACAAAGTAAATAGAAAATAAGAAAAACAATACTAAAGATAACAAATATCTCAACACCGATCATAACCAGACCGTATAGGCCTGCAAAGTGCTTGAATGGCAACCCACAAGCAGCAGCGGGCGGCTAGGGCCGCAAGGGTGTGACTGCTGATGGCTGGGGTGATCGGCTGTGGCTGCTCGACAGGGTCGATCGGCGGCATTGAGTGACATAAATGAAATAGAAATAACAAATAAATATAAACAGATATAAATATCTCAACACTTGGAAATAAGATTAAACATGTTTCGAAAAGGCTTGCTTAGGAGATGATACCATTGATATTAGAACAAATATTAGCTGTGAAGATTTAGAAATGTTGATTCACGACGCCAATGTGCTCGCCAAGAACATACATTTCTCTGGGAACGATTCTGATATCTCCTACATCAGCATGATCACTGAAGTTCGTACCCAAGTTTGAGTAAAGTAACATATCTCCTATACTTGTAAGACCGCTGCATATGCTGAATGTACCCTTGTATCTCACAGTCTGAAATTTTAAGATCTTAAGTCCGACTATTATGTACTTGTACAACCCATCTTAAACTAGCAGTCTTGATCAATATATAACAATTCATACTAGTACAAGCCCACATATAATTGCTTTTCTTTCTAAGTTCTTGAGCTCATTCCAGTGCCAATTGTGTACCAATACACGTAGCTTATATACTGGATGAGCCTAAAAAAAGGGTTTTTATCAGTTGTGCCCCTCCGAGATATCGTAATATCAGTTATGCCCCTATATTTTTGGTAATATCAGTTGTGCCCCCGACTTCTTGCCAATATTTCACTTGTGCCCCTCAGAGGGGCATAACTGATAAAAATCTTTTATCAGTTATGCCCCTCTGAGGGGCACAAGTGAAATATGGGCAAGAAGTCGGGGGCACAACTGATATTACCAAAAAGATAGGGGCATAACTGATATTGCGATATCTCAGAGGGGCACAAATGATAAAATCCCAAAAAAAAAGCTTATATACTGGATTACTGGTAGCTGAGACTGATGAATTTGTTTACTTTGTTCTTGTATAAGTATACATGCACACCTTGTTCTTACACCAGTATGGTATGATATGGTGGTTTTTATATTCCAATTTCTTATAAATCTAATTTTAGAAGACTTCAATTGAAGCAATCACATTGGTGATTGAGAAAGTATAGGCATGTCGGATTGATCGGTTCCTCTTACTTTATTTTCAAAGGTCATGGTTTCTAGAATGGGGATTCACATTGGTGATTGAGAAAGTATAGGCATGGCGGGATCCAGAAGTTGAAGATCATTGACTCTTAGATTGTTCTCCAATTGGGACACTCAAAAAGGATCTTCGTAGTTTCATTAGATTATCAAGAAAGAAGCAACATAGGAATTGATGATGTGCAACTAGAAAGGTGGAGATTGGCATACAACATAAGGTCAAGGACATTCATTCCTTAGTGGCTAAAAAGCTAAGCTCAACACATGATAGCAGTAAAGAAGAATAAGAAAGTGGAGATTGAATGCCGAAATCGCCTTAGACGTATTTGGTTAAAAGCGGGTGATGTGGATACTGCATTTTTTACTTTTTTATGATAGGGAGGAGGATGAGTTACATCCCTCCTCAATTAAGGTGGATGATGATCACGACGTGGGAAACATACATGTCATTAAGGCAATGGTTGGGCATTTTAAGAGGTTGCCACGCTTAAAGCCAATCATAAGACTTGTCGACAATAGATCACAACTCTGTGTCTTTCTGCTACGACAGAAGGCCGCTGTAGTGCATGGCAGACTGTGAAGGGGACAAGGGGCTGCTGGTCCGTTGTGGGGTTTGCGACTAGGCACCCGAGGCATGCAAAGGGCGATGGCGACCTTCGTCTGGGCACAATGCTAGGGGGGCTCCACGAAGAGCGGGGAGAGGGCAAGGTCGCGTGAGGTTGAGAGGGCTGGTGGCGGCGGCAAGAAGATGGGTGCATGCTCCGATTTAGGACCATCGCTCTCATACCATGTGGGGAAGAGTTGAGAATGCAACAACAACAACAGAGCCTTTTCCCACATTAAGTAGGGTCAGCTACATGGATTCTTTACCTTCATTCAGATCTATCTTGGGTCATTCTCGGGCTTAGATACAAAAAACTTTGATTCCCTTCGGATAGTCTCATTCCAACACTTCATAGGCCTTTCTTGCCCTCTCTTAGCCGGCTCAACATCCCAAAACTCGCATCTTATAACTGGTGCATCAATCGACCTCCTTTGCAAATGGTTAAACCACCTTAAGCGGTTTTCTCTCATCTTATACTCTATCGGAGCTACACCAACTTTCCTTCTGATCGTATCATTCCAAATCCGATCTTTAAGTGTATGACCATACATCCACTTTAGCATTTTCATTTCTGCTATTGTCATTATCCACATGTGTATTCATAAGCTAACATTCAAATCCATAGACTATATCAAGTTTCACGGATGCTTTGTAAAACTTTCCTTTAATTTTCAAAAAAAAATTTCTTATCACATAAACAGTATAGGCTCCTCCCCACTTTAGCCAACCTGCATTTATTTTATAAGTAACATCTCCATCAATTTCCCTATCATGTTGTAAAGTATATCCCAAGTATCTAAAAGAATTTTTGTTCTGAATGTTGTCGTCACCAATCTTCACCTCGATACCTTCACCATTGCTTCCATCAGATATGTACTCTATATTCAACCTTAGCTCTACATGCCTGCACCCCAATTCAATTGTATCCTAAGCTTGATCCGCAGTATTTACGACATTAGGGTGCAGGAATGCCTGCCTCCGCTCTTGACCTCGATGCCGTCGGCGTTTTGGGTGTGTATTAGTAAGTTTTTACCACATTTTTAGACTCTCTTCAGGCCGGTGTTAGGAGATGGGGCCTTCTTTGCCTTCTAGACGGATAATTGGACTTGTGATGGGGTGCTCTCCCTTCGTTTCCCTCGCTTATTCGCTCTGGCAGCTGACTCTTGCACCAAGATGCGTGATTGCTGGGACAATGGTAATTAGATACCTCTTTTTCGGACTCACTTTTTGGACCAACAATTAGATGATTTCCTCCAGCTACTGAAGTCGCTTAGACAGAAGGATTGTCCATCTTCCGGGAGAGATCACTGGCTGTGGAAGGAAACTTTTTCAGTTAGAAGAGCTTACCTCGCTATTGCAAGGCCTCCTCCTTCTCTGACGGATGGTGTGGTACGTGACTGCAAGCTGATTTGGTCCTTATGGCTACCAACCAGAATTGATTTCTTTATATGGCTATTGCGGAGGCGCATGATTATGACCGGAGACCACTGTGAGAGGTTGTTGTCGGTTACTTCCAATTGTTGTACTCTTTGTGATCGGCATATTGAGATAGCGGACCATCTTTTCTTTCAGTGCGGGAGGATTGCTGAGGTCTGGCAGGCGCTCAACTTGGATTGGGTGAACCCTCTGGGCGTGGATGATTTCCGGGACTCAATTTACATGGGACGTCTTCGGGCGAGGTTTGAGGTTGTTTTGCCACTTGCGGCTGTGTGGGCTATCTGGTTAGCTCGTAATGAGTCTGTGTTCTCGTCGTGTAGATTTCACTCCGTAAGTGTTGTTTTTCATGCTAGATTCCTGCTAGAGTCTGGGTTCTGTAAGTATATATGTACTATTGTTGCGCCTTTCTAATCTTTATAAATTGAGGTGGTCACCTTAGCGTGTTTCCCCCTTTTTTGACCTAAAAAAAAACTTATGAATAGAAAGATGAATCTTGAATGTGGTCCGAATAATCTCACATCACACGTCTGCTTGAACTCTTTCGGCTGCAGAGCGCCCCCAAGGCGCCTTCAAGCTAGGGAAGGGCTTGCTAGTCCGCTCTTCCTAATGAATAGGTGAATCGAGAGAGTGGAAGGACGAACCACAACCACTATAGTCGACTCATTTTATGCAATTATGAACTCAATTTTCCTTGTGTGAGCCCTAGCCATCAATCCAAGTCCTTGCATAGGTGATCATCATTCTTGACACCTCTCTGCCTTACGCGTACCCTAAAACTCCTTTGCATGTGTTTATACAAAGACTTCCAATTCTGTTGATCTCTCCATCTGGCCACGATGGCCGCGACTCCTATCGAGATCAAGTCCATGTTTTCCACATCATATGTGATGGTTCATGGGACTTCTATCAAACTCAAGGGTGCAAATAACTATGTGCTATGGTCCTGAGTCTTCATGGTGTTCATCGAGGGTCAAAAAAAAATATCGATCTCGACGAAGAAACCACTACAGGGAATGAACAAAACTATGAGTCCTAGCTCAGTGATAACTACAATGTCATGATATGGATGACTAGTAGCCTCGAGTCACATTTTCCTATATTAAGACATCACAAATGACATGTGGGATGAATTGGCACTGACCTAGTCTCATTAGACTACCCTGTCGTGCCTTGTAGATGTCTACATGCAGATTTGGTCTGCTTAGGGAGAATCTACCCTTGTGAAGTACTATCGGCATCTCACCGACCTCTTTCAGTTAGAGCTAGCATGTTGTACCAAACATGCAACATAAAGATATGAGGGGGCAAGCCTACAAATTTCTTGCCGATCTTTATCCTCACTATTAGACCGTGAAGGACCATTTTCTCATGTTTGACACACTGGCATCCGTTAAGGTCATCTATGGCCGACTACAACAGTTTGAGATATTTATCATGTCATACTTATCATCCGCAGCTTGCAAAGAACTATGCATTTCTTGTGTACTCTTGATGAGATCAAGGTCATGACTGTGGCCGTAGCCATGGCAGCGCACTGTGCATTCACTGCCAAATGTCCAAGCACCCATCTGAGAGGTATTGGGCGAAGTTTGACAACCACCAGAAGTTAACGTGGCATCAGTGTCTGACTATGATGCAACTATGATAGAGATACTTCTCAGGCTAGGACCCCAATGGGCAAACTGTCCAACTGTCTACCATAGACTACTCCAGACTGATGCAGTTGCTGAAGAACTCTTTTACCAGCGAGACTCCTCCTACCTAGCTACATCTTAGAACTGTAGATAACCCTGCCTCTACCTCAACGTTGACATGGATTATTGCCTCCGGTGAATATTCACTTGACTGGAGAAGGTAGTCTGCTGATCTCTTCTGAACCCTCTTCAACCATGAACTCAGTTCGTCTAGCCTACGATGTTGGGACTTTGGAATTTTCCTACAAGCTAAGGCTTTCTAGAGTTTTCTGTGCCGTCGATTTTCCTCTAGGCCTTCTGTTCATAAATTATGCGTTGAACTGAAGTGTAGGGTGTTTTTAACGATTATTATTATTATTATTATTTTCAGGACATCTGGACAATACTGATCTTTGGTGCGAGCCATGAGAAGAATGACCTATATTATTTATGTGGAGAAGAGAATGAATCGTTATATTTATTCCACGAGTCTAGAGTCTCCTATATAGAGAGAAACCCTAAAGATAAAAAAGGGAAAAATACATGACCCCGAAGAGTTACATGACTCAAATAAAATAGAAAATAAAATAACTCTAACACTCCTCCTGAAGTTGGAGCATATCTATTAATCATGCCCAACTTGGAAATCAAATGCGGGAGGCACTTCTTCGGTAGTGCCTTCATGAAGATGTTGATAAGCTAAAATTCAGTAGAGATGTGTGGTGTGGTGATCTTTCTTCCTCGTACGACGAAAACATCACGAATGAAGTGACAATCAATCTCAATGTGTTTGGTTCGCTTACGGAAAACATGATTGGTGACGATGTACGTAGCAGACTTGTCACAATATAACGGTACGAGCGTAGCAATTGAAAGTCCAAGAACTTATAGAAAGGAGGCAAGCCATGTGATCTCACATTTGCCTTGGACCATTGTCATGTATTCTGTTTTTACACTCGATCTGGAGACTATTGTCTGCTTCTTGCTTCGCCAAGTAACCGTGTTGCCCCCAACAAGCATGGCATAGTTTATAGTAGATCGATGGTCCTCAGGCGAACTGGCATAGTTACTATCTGTATAGGTGGAGACATCAATGTGACTATTGACCCCATAGAAGAGTCCACATCTATGAGATTCCTTCAAGTATCAAAGGATCAGAAGAACATCCTAATTCCTACCAATGACTATAAAGGGGTTCTCCATGTGCTGGCTGGCCCTGCTTATGACATATGATATATCTGTCATAGTAACACTGAGATAGAGAAGTTTATTCACTAGGCTTACATATCGTGTAATATCCTCAAACACAAGATCAGTAGATGTGGAATGTTTCCTCACTTCTGCAGGAATGTCCGATGGCTTGCATCCAAGCAGTCCAACCTTAGTTAGAATGTTAAGGCAATACCTCCTATATGAGAGATGGAGCCCCTCTGTAGTATGTATCACCTCAATTCCTAGAAAGTAACGGAATTGGCCAAGATCCTTAATGACAAAGATCTTCTGGAGGAAGGTCTTGGTCTTTGAAATGGCGGCTTCGTCGTCTCCAATGATGACCATATCGTCAACATAGACAACAAGAATGGCGGTTCCAGTAGACCGTCGTTTGACGAAAACAGAGTAGTTATATGTCGTCCTCTGAAATCCATGAGTGCTGATCTCAATAGTAAGCCTGTCAAACCATGCCCCAGGGCTCTGCTTCAGGCCATAGATGGCCTTACGTAGTTGGCATACACACTCCCCCTCTATTACGTAACCCGATAGATGCATCATATAAACCTCCTCGACGTTACCATAGAAGAAGGCATTCTTCACATCAAGTTGAAAAATGGGCCAGACCTTATTAGCAGCAATAGAAAGAATGATGCCTATGGACCCCATTCTGGCAACTGGAGAGGTCTCAAAGTAATCAACCCCGTAGGTTTCTGTGAAGCCTTTTACAACTAATCTAGCTTTCAATTTGTCAATGGACCCATCAGGCGACTGCTTGGTCGTGAAGACCCTTCTGCAAACCACATGTCGAACTCACGAGAGGCACGGCATAAGATCCCACATGCCCCAGGAGGTAGGCACATCCATCTCCTCATCCATGGCATGTCGCCAGCACTGGTCCTGCATCACACTATGATGATCTCTGGGGACAGAAACGACATTTAGGTCATATACAAATCTCTTGTCATAGCTAAGTAAACCATCAGTAAAAGTAAAATGTGATGTAGGGTGAAAAGTACATTGCATCTTTTTCTTGTTGAGAGCTATCGGAAGCTCCTCAGGGACATCCAAGGCAGTAATGACGGGAGCACTTGAAGAAGGCACACCATCTTGTAAAAAAGGAACATGCAAAGGAACAGAAGCAGGTGCATTGCTGTGCTTGCATGTATAAACGATTGGTGGAGATGGAAGATCCAAAGGGATGTCACCCACAACCTGTATAACGAAGCTAATCTACTCAAAGAAAGTGACATCCACGAAAATATAGTACCGACGTCTAGCGGGATCGTAGCACCGATAGTCTTTCTGAGTACAAAAGTACCCAAGAAAGATGCATTTGATCGCCCTAGGTGACAGTTTGTCAGCAACACAGAATGTGTAAACAAATGCAGTGCACCCAAAAATTCTCAGATATAAAGGAAAAAGAGACTTAGTAGGGTATAGTAAAGAGAAAGGAGTGCCCCCTTTTAGGCAATAGATGGAACCCTGTTGATGAGATGAACAACAACAAGGATCACACCCCCCAATAATACTTGGGAACATTCTTCTGATTGAGGAGAGACCTAGCAATATCAAGCAAATGTCGGAATTTCCTTTCCGTTACCCTATTCTGTTGAGAGGTATATGGATATGGTGTTTGATTAACAGTGCCCTGAGAGGTAAAGAAAGATGTCAAGTCATGTTGGGTGAATTCAAGTGATTGTCAGTTCGAATAATTTGAACACGTGTAGAGAAAGGAGTTTTGACATATTGAAAGAAATTTCTGACAATTTTATTAATCTCCGAATGTTCCTTTATTAGGTAAACCCAAGAGGATCTATTATAATCATCCACAAATACAAAGCGATGACTACTCAAAGTTCGAACTGGACAAGGTCCCCAAACATCACGATGAATGAGACCAAAAAGAGTGGTATGATGGGACTCAACACAAACTGGAAAAGAAGCTCGATGATGTTTCCCGAACTCATACGCTTCGCACTGAAAGGGCTTTAGAGTAGAGAGTTCATGGAACATCATGGAGAGAGCCTTGGCAGAGGGATGCCCAAGGTGTAGATGCCATAAGAGCGGGTCTTTGGGGATGGAT
Source organism: Ottelia alismoides (assembly GCA_037367405.1). Classification (NCBI taxonomy): domain Eukaryota; kingdom Viridiplantae; phylum Streptophyta; class Magnoliopsida; order Alismatales; family Hydrocharitaceae; genus Ottelia; species Ottelia alismoides. The sequence goes on along the minus strand of JAZKJV010004220.1, from coordinate 158,315 downwards.
GCAGCACCATCAAGCTTAGAATCTGAGGGTAGGTCAAGACAATAGAGGCCATTCTTCACATGCTCCTCACCAATAATCTACCTTGTCCCAATGTCCTTAAAATAGCTACAAAATTCATAAATTATCACACGACAATTAAGCCAACACAAAGCTTATGAACAGACAATAAGCTGAGAGGGAAATCAGGAGCACGGTGAACCCCAAATAGTCGGAGCTTAGAGGGAAATCAGGAGCACAACAAGTGGGTGAGTCCCATTGGCGGCTCAAACCGACTTCACCAAGGAAGAGGGTTTAGAGAAGGTTAGTAGACTATCTTCTCCAGTCAGATGAGTAGAGGCTCCAGAGTCCAGAGTCAATGATCCAAGCGGGAGCATAAGGGATCGCAGAGTTGGCTACTATACCTGAAGGGGTAGCCAAGGCATCATTGGTAGTCTCATTGGAAGAAGAAGAAGAAGAAGTAGGCCCAAGAGTTTGGAGAATTTGCATTAAATGGGAGTAATCTATATCATTGAGATGTACCATCTTTCTACAGGTGTTCGTAGCAGGAGACATCTCTCCAACATCATAAGCGTCTTCATAGGCACTTTGACTAGATAAGGAGGTATGCCAAACTTCTGCCATCATCATTCGGATGGGTAGTTCCAACGATCGTAGTGAGTGCACTGTGGGTATTGGGGAGCAGCAATATCTTGTCCACGGTCACATCCTAAGGTCATGTCCACAGACAAAATCTTGTCCACGGCACGACCAGATTCAAGTCCACGGCCTCCACGCAAGTTTTGTCGTCCTCCTCTCCCAGATGATGCAACGTGAGCAGAGTTCTCTGCGGGAGGCAAAGTAGAAGACCGTGCAACCGATGTCTCCAGTTCTTAGATGTCCAAAGATGATCTTCAACGTTGGCAGTGTGCCAGACATCAGAAACTGCTCCTTTATTGCTTGATATCTTGGATGCAGGCTGCCAAGAAAGCGATACACTTACCAATCTGGACGCTCATGTACTTGTTTGGTACAACATAAGGGCTGAATGATCGCAAGCTCCTCGTACAGGCTAGTGAGATGCCTGTAGTTCTCAACTAAGGTAGAGTCACCCTGAGATGTAGACTAGATTCACATGTAGATGTCAGCAAGACGCGACTTCATCGTCTTCTAGGAGTACATCTACTCAAGATCCTCTCATCTCTCCTTGGTCGTGTCCTTGAAAAGAAGAATCGAGGCAATATGTGCCTCAACGCTGTTGGTCTTCCAGTTGATAACTTGCTAGTTGTCTGCGAGCTAGTTGTCATGGTCTTTGTCCTCATCTGGAGGATCTTCAGTCAAGATACATATTTTCCGTTGACCACCAATGAACACATTGAAAGAATGAGAGCAGGGCATATAGTTTTCGATGCCCTTAAGTTTGATAGTAGTACCTTGTGCCATTATGTTAATGGACAAGGGCTTTGTCTCAGTATAAGAAGTAGATGTCATGGTGGTCAGATAGAGAGATCAATAAAGTCCTGTGATTGATCAATTATGCACATGAGGGTTGAAAAGTGCCATAGAAATCACACTTGGGCATGCAAGAGGTCTGGAAATACTAGTACAATAGATCAGAAGGTTCATGAGGACTTGATGAAGCCCTAAAAGGGTTGACGACACTTTTGGAGGTGCTGGCTGCATTTGGCAGCACTGGTGGAGGTGCCGTTGGTGCCTGATAATGCCTTAGAAGGCCTGACAGCACCTCGAGAGGTGCTAGCGGCTGCCGATGATGGCTGATAAGGCCCGAGGAAGGGCTGACGACACCGGACCTGGTGCTAGCGGCAACCTATGAGGTCCAAGGAAAGGGTTGGTGGCACGAGATGAGGCTCGAGGAAGGGCTGGCAACGATCAGGAGTAAGGCAACTGTCCTATGGTGAAGCGGAGATACCTGATATGAAGCCCTAAGGCTCGAGGAGTGCCCACACATGTGTGGCTGGTGGTGGGATTTAGGTCAGAACACAGTCTAAGACCGCTACTCTGATACCATGTGGAGAAGCAGATGAATCGTTATGTTATTCCATGAGTCTAGGGTCTCTTATATAAAGAGAAACCCTAAAGAGAAAAAAAGGGAAAAATACATATATGACCTGAAGTGTTACATGACTCAAATAAAATAGAAAATACAAGAACTCTAGCGATCTTGATATCCCTGCTGACTCCATTTTTTGGTGCTGTCTCTGTGTCTGCTAACCTATTCCTATGGCATCTCCGCCTTGGTCATCCTTCTTCTCGAGCCCTCTCTCGACTGTTTCTTGAATTGTCTTTGTTAAAGCCTTTTGAGTGTGAAGCATGTCAAGTCGAGAAACACCTTTCAGTTTCCTTTCCTTAGAGGATCGAGCCACTTCGCTCATCACTTTTTCTTTAGTCCACCGTGACATTTGAGGACCTTGTCTGGTCCGTACTACGAGAGGTCATAAGTATTTTGCTGTTTTTGTTGATGATTATGACATATCTTCTTGGGTTTGTTTAATAAAGGAATGACCATAGATTAATGAAATTATCAAGTCCTTTCAAATGATAAAGACTTCTTTCTCTGCATGTGTAAATGCTTCTTTCTCTGCATGTATTAAGACTTTCAGGACTCATACTTGCTCTTGAGTTTGTTTAGCATGACTTCACCACCTTCATTGCTACTTAGGGTACCTTTTACTAGACATCTTGTCTGTACACCTCACAGTAGAATGGCGTAGCAGAAAGGAAGCTTCGTCACTTTATGAACATTGATGATACCCTTGTTACTCCCATGAAGATTTTCAAAACCTATTGTGCGGATGCTGTTCTTACGTCTACATACCTTATTAATTGGATATGCTTTCTGGCATTCAACAGGGTAACTCCTTTTTCCCTTTGTATAAAGATGAGGAATCCTTTGCTTTACCCTTGAGGATATTTGGTTGCATTGCTTTTATTCACAACTTTCATGCTACAAATAAACTGTTTGCTCGGGCAATTAAGTGTTTTTTCCTCGGATACTCTCGGACCCTAATGTGGTACATATATTATGATCCTATTAACCATCACTACATATCTGTTGATGTTGCCTTCTTTGAACAAACCAACTACTTCACTCAGTCTCTCAGTGATATTCCCTTGGAGCTTCCTTCTTCCATCGTCTACGAAAGGAAACACTGTTCAGCTTGACTTGGTTCCTTTACCTGTTCCTTATTTGCAAGATGATGTGCCTTCTTCAAGTGACCTCATCACTACAAATCTGGATGCTCCCTCAGAACTCCCCATTGCACTATGAAAATCCAAAAGGCAATGTACTCCATGGCCTTACATTTCATTAAAATCCGTTGTAATTTCAGTTGAATTTCGATTTCGACAAATCGTTGAAATCGATACTTCATAGCATCTCCTTTTCCCCAAATTTCGTCGATATTTCGATTCATTTCAGTCTGTTTTGGTCCATTTTGGTGTGTTTCGGTCCATTTCCATCGACATTTTGGTCCATTTCGATTACTTTTGGTCGAAATGACGGAAAGAGAGGAATAGGAACATGTTCACAGAAATTCATCTCCCTAGCCTCCGAGGCAATTATTTCACCTAATTTCAGCCACTTTGGGGTACTTTTTGAGCTCTATATCTTGGTTTGTGCCTTTCTGCTACGACAGAAGGTCGGTGAAGTGCATCGTAGACTGTGAAGGTGATAAGGGGCCGCTGGCCCGCTACTGGATTTGCGGCTAGGCACTTGGGGCTCGCAAAGGGTGATGGCGACCTTCGCCTGGGTGCGATGCTACGGGGCTCCGCGAAGAGCAGGGAGAGGGCAATGTCGAGTGAGGTTGAGAGGGCTGATGGTGGCGACAGGAAGATAGGTGCACGCTCCGATCTAGGACCATCGCTCTCATACCATGTGAAGGGAAATTTGAGAATGCAACAACAACAATAAAGCCTTTTCCTACATTAAGTAGGGTCGGCTACATGGATTCTTTGCCTCCGTTCAGATCTATCTTGGGTCATTCTCCGGCTTAGATCCAAAAAACTAAGAACTAAGATCCCTTCAGATAGTCTCATTCCAACACTTCATGGGCCTTTCTTGCCCTCTCTTAGCCGGCTTAACATCCCAAAACTCGCATCTTATAACTGGTGCATCAGCTTAACTTCTTTGTAAATGGTCAAACCACCTTAAGCGGTTTTCTCTCATCTTATCCTCGATAGGAGCTACACAAACTTTCCTTCTGATCGCATCATTCCGAATCCGATCATTACATGTATGACCACACATCCACTTTAAAATTTTTATTTCTGCTATTGTCATTATCGACATGTCTATGGTTCACAAGCCAACATTTCAATCCATAGAGCATAGCATGTTTCACGGCTGCTTTGTAAAATTTTCCTTTGATTTTCAAAGGAATTTTCTGATCACATAAACAATATATGCTCCTCCCCCCTTTAGCCAACCTGCATTTATTCCATGGCATCAAATTTCAACGAAATTCCACTGAAATTCTCCAAATTTCCATTTCTTTAAGTCACTGAAATTGAAATGTTCCCTTATTTCTTTTTCCCTGATTTCAACGAAATATCAACGAAATGTCAATGAAATTTCATCAAAATTACATGTCGCTTCGACGAAACAACAAAAACAAAGGAATCTACCCTTTGGTTTCATTGAAATTTGCATATGTTAATGAATTTTTACTTATTTATTTGCTATTGTGTTAAGTTATTAGCGTGCTTTACATTGTTTCAAGAAGTCTCTTCAGTTAGTTTCTATATTTTAGATTTAAATCCAAACCAAATCAGTTAGACATAAGATTTAAGAGTTAAATTAAAGTTTTAACTGAAGATCTTTATATTTTATATTTTTCTTAATTGATTTATATGATTTAATTAGTAGTTATCATATGTGTCACATCATTCTTATTGACGAGGTGCTCACGTTTCTCCATTCTCTTTTCACGTTCAAGTGGAGAAATCGGTGGCTTCTAACTACAGTTCCAAATCTGGTTCTGGTTCTGAGCCGCATACTAATTTTTTGACTGTTGGGACAATTGGATGGAAATTTAATGTAACATATCGCATAATATCTTACTATTAGCAAAAAAATTATCTTTCTGTCTCATTTATATAAATATTTATTTTTTTAAAATGAGTTTTCAAGTAATACCTCAATTTCTGACCATTTCACCGAAATTCCATTGAAAATCCACCGAATTTCTCTTTCCAGGCTTATCGAAACGAAATCGAAATCCGACATTTAAGGCCTTGATTTATTCTATGGGTCTGTTTGGTTACTGGGATGGTATGGGTTGGGATAACCTCATATGAATAATAACTGTTTGGATGGTTATAAGGGTTGGAGAGGGTTGGAACAAGGAATGTGATGTGATGTCACATTGATTTGTGATGGAATTCCAACCTAGGAATACGTGGGGATAAACCGGGTTACCCCGTGGTAACCCGGCAACCAAACAAACCCTATGAGTCACATCTCCATCGATTTCCCCATCATGTTGCAACGTATATCCCAAGTATCTAAAAGAATTTTCTTCTGAATGTTATCATCACCAATCTTTACCTCGATACCTTCACTACTGCTTCCATCAAATGTGCTCTATATTCAGTCTTAGCTCTACTTATATGAAATCCTTTAGTCTCTAATGCACGTCTCCAACCTCAAGGTTCGCAATTACTCCATCTCTAGTCTTATCAATTAACACAATATAATCAGTGAATAACATACACCAAGGTATCTCATCATGAATATGACTAGTCAGCTCGTCCATAATAACAAGAATGTAACAACATAAAAGTATGCAATCAATGAATTTTATTCATGGTGCGGGGTTTCTTATACAACATGAAATTCTAGAGCCCAAAAGGTGACAATTACATAAAATACCACAAAGGGTTACAAATTGAAATAGGGAACAAGGAAACACATAAAAAGGATTAAGTGAATACATTAAAGGTCTCGCACATCTCTTATAAATAAAAAGGGCTATGCTTAAATTAATAGGAGTGGGAGTTGCATGAAAATATGAAATCATAGAACAACCTCTCAAAAAAATTCCTCTACTCTTATTTTTTAGTCAGTACATGGACTCGTGATGGTGTCTGCCCCAATAATATATTATAATATAAAAAGAGAAATAAATATTACGTCAACCAGGTCTTGAGAAGAGATCTAGAGAGGTGAATCGTCAACATAAACTATCTCAACCCTTCTAAAGAAAAGCCAATACTCTACTTTTATTGTCACCTCCTTCACAAGAAAGTCGGTTTTCTATGAAGCCTCTCAAAATCCAGAGTTCTCTAAACAAAACTCCACTACACCCATGGCATCTTCCATCACCAACTCTAACAATTGTATGAAGAACATGGGGAAATCATATCGCCACATGGATCCATATGTATTAAGGTAATCGACAACATCATCTTCCGGGTAATGTAATATGAACCCTTTATTAATGAATTGCGGTGAATCCCATCTCGGGATTTCACTCTTTGTTTGTAAAAAAAACGACAACATCATAACCCTCATGCTTAAAAAATCTCATATTAGTTATAAAGTATTCTAACACCTCTACTTGACCGCATCCAAGTGAACAATATGTTGCACCTACTGAACCTCTTAAAATACCCAAGCATCGCCTTAATGACATGTATGTCTCCCATGTCTTGATTATCATCCACCTTAATTGAGTAGGGATGTAACTCATCCTCCTCCCCTTCATAAAAAAGTAAAAAAGTAGTATTCACGTCACCTGCTTTTAATCAATTTCGTTTAATGCGATTTCACCATTCTATCTCCACTTTCTTATTCTTCTTTATTGTTATCATGTGTTGACCTTAGCTTTTTAGCCATCAAGAATTGAATGCCCTTGACCTTATGTTGTATGCCAATCTCCACCTTCATAGTTGCACATCATCAATTCATATGTTGCTTCTTTCTTGATAATTTAATGAAACTGCGGATACCCTTTCTGAGTCCCAATTGGAGAACAATCTAAGAGTCAATGACCTTCAACTTTTGGAGCCCGCCATGCCTATACTTTTTCAATCACCAATGTGAATCCCCACTCTAACAACCATGACCTCTGACTTTAAAGTAAGAGGAACCGATCAATCCGTGACCGAGACATGGTGGTATAGGTGGTGGTATGATAGGAAGTGGAGGCATGTAGATCTCCTCATCAGAGTCTGATGGGGCTAGTCTGCAATTGTAGGAGAAAAATACATGACATACTCAAAGAAAGTAAAATCAGTACTGACAAAATATTTCCGCCGAAGCGGATCGATGCAACGGTACCCCTTTTGTTCATGAGAGTAGCCAACAAAAAAACACTTGACAACTTTGGGGGAAAGCTTGTCAACCACCCTGCTTGTGAGTATGTTCTGAAACACAAGAGGCGAGGGGTCAAAAATGACATGACAATGCAGATCCTTAGTAATATGACTAATAGAAAGTAAGTTCATCTGAAAATCAGGGGCATATAAAACATTTTGAAGGTGCATGGATGGCGTCAGATGCACCTCCCCTTGTCCTGTGATGGGTAAGTGGACCCCATTAGCAATAACAATCCATCTATTAGGAGGGTCTTATAGGACCTCAACTGAGCTAAATCTCCACACAGATGGTGAGATGCACCATAGTCCATGATCCACTCTGTCATATCTGCACTGCTACTACCAGTATAAGCGTAAGCGATACCTGAGGAGCTCGAAGAGGCTCTGGCTGCGTCTGCGGTATCTGTAGATCCTGTAGTGGTGGTGTCTGCCACTGGAGTCATGATCTCTCGTATACTAGAGACTATGTCATCCAAGCGTGGATCGGACTAGGAAGCTGGTGTCTCTGAAGGCTCGATCTGTTCTGCCACATGAGTAGATGCAGGGTATCCATGCTTCTGGTAACATGTATCCATGAGTATCCTGGCCGACGACAGTAGGTGCAAGGACCACGTTGACGTCCATCGCCTTTGCTACGGGGGTTACGCTCTCTGAACTGGGTGGACCCTCCTCTGCCGCGAGAAGCGATCATCGCTGAAGAGTGCTGTGGAGTGGCACCAGGAGGAATAAGAAGCCTGTTGAGACTTGAGATTGCTATGAGCCTCCTCCATGAGAAGTATAGTTGCCCCAGTGAGGAGCTATGCACGTGCAACATCATACTCCGGGTCGAGCATAGCCAAAAAACCCCAACCATCGTGGAATTCCTGTATGCCATATGCTGCCTTTGTAGATGTCGTAATAGGCATGATGCTGTGAAGCTTCTCGAACATGCCATGGAGCGAGGAGTAGAACATGTGCATCGAACGATCATTCTGCTTGGCCCTGTAAATGTTGAACTGAAGCTGAAGAATCTTGGCCTCATTCTTCTCTTGGGCATAGGTGGATGCCAAAACGTCCCACTGAAGCCGAAATGGCCGAAATGCCAAACACCCACACCTAGTCTTCTGCCAGAGTAGCGAGGGAACTGATCAAACAAAGCACCTTCATTGTTTCGGTCATCTTGCAAAAGTCCGGACTCTTCCCAATATCGAGCATAGGTCGTAAAAAAGGACTAGATCTTTGGCAAGACAGTGCAATTCCCCTTCCAAAAAGTAGACAAATAGTTGACTTCCCCAGATGCCTTGACAAGGCTTGATAAGACCCTATCCATCTTCCACACTAACTAGCGAAGTAAATCTGAGCATTTTTCCAAATACACATGACCTATTATCTAAAAAGTCCTTATTCAGCACCTTAAGACTGAGATCCCCAAGCCTCCATTGTCAGTATGTTGCATCACTGCCTTCCACTCCACCAAATGAAGACTTGGAGTATACCCTAAGAAAACAAGATAAAAATATATCGCATCATGGACTCAAGATGGTTGCGTATCTCGTAGCAATTCAGATGAGATGAAAAAAATAGTAATAGCGACTTCAACAACACCAGTCGACCCCACCCTTGAAAGACAGGTCGCCTTCCAACCTGGCCAGCTTTCTATCCGGCACATAAACACCCTTCTTAAAACACACATCTCACACATGCACAGAAATGTTTGCCCTGGAAGATTTACTCGAGCCTTCTTATAATTTCTATCATTAGTGTTTTTTGTACTTGATGTAACTGTTTGCACTGCTAATTGAATATGCTTTTCTTGTGCAACTTGTATTTAGACATGATTGCGATGAAATAATATGTTACAACATGTATGCTAATTGATATGTGTTGTCTCTTGATGTGGTCTTTTGATTGAATGTGCTCACACCATTTATGGATAAAGACCAAGTGATGCATCTAATGCTACATTTTTCAATGTAGTACGATGGGCAGGAGTCAATGATAATGTCCAATACGGATGGGAAAAAGTACACATGCTATTTACCTTTGGTGGAGGAAACCAAACCTAGGATTGTTAATGAACATAACATTAGTGGTATATTGGTTGGTACGGATAGACCAATGAAGTTAAAGACTCCAGATGAGGTACTTGATGTATTGAAGGACCAATGCTTGATCAGAGTAAGAGCTTTCTCTCAATGCAGTAAGACTACATTATTAGTCCCATCTCATGTCTAACATATTTTTTGTGATTATATTAGCATGAAGGTTGGTGGACCTATGAATTTTGCTACCACAAGAGGATACGACAATTTCATTTAGATGACAGCAAGGTTAGATTTTTCTGCTAGTTGCGTGTCATTCTTTATGAATTTTTTGTGATGTAAAACTTTATGCATCGTGGATTGCGCATCTTTAGCATCATTTGCATAACATGTGATATTGAGAGGTACGTATTCTTTGAGTGGAACCCTAATAAGGTAGGAAAATATTTGTGGGATTAGGTTGGTAATGATTTGGGCCTCGAAGGTCAGTTTGAAACCAACATCTTTCTTGTTGGATAGGAAAAGTGAGGATATTATCTTGGCTCTAGGATGAGAGGACTTCAAATTTTTATCATGAAATAGAGGAAAATTGAGGATTTTTCCTTTTTGTTGTACGAGACGTGTTGTTGTAGGCACATTAAGATATAATCTCATATCATGAGTGAGAGTAAAGCAAGTAAAGGGTAGTCATTCAGTTAACCTCATTAGAAACATGAGTTGTCATTAGTGAGGTACTATCCAAAAGTTTGGCTTCACTGATCGTAATGCCTATAATTCTTTGGTACATGAAGGTCTCCGTGGTGTTAATGCGTTTATATTTTAGATATTATAGTGTAATTGTTTTTTAAGTATGAGTTGTTTTTAGTTGTATATAGTATGGTGTTATTCTTTTAATTCCCCCTTGGCCCTCTGCTATATAAAGAGCCACAAGTTCCTGAAATGAATTAAGATGGTTTTTTTTACATGCCATCAGATCACCATAACCTCAACTGGTTTTTGCGACTGCTTCTCTCTCCTAATTTATTCTAAAAAAAGAAATGAAGTTAATCCCTATGAGTTCCATATGCTGTCATGGGCTGCAGCAGGGCCATTGCTAAATAGCTTCAACTATGTTACCATGTAATGACCTTCCCATAGTTTCCAGTGCTTTGCTACCGGCCTTCCGAGCTTCGCCAGCTGCCCCCAGCGTTGCTAATGCTCTTACAAGTGTCGTAGGTTTATAGTGAGATGGTGTGCTTCAGTATGCATCCCAACACAGTTCTCTATCACACATTGTGCTTATTTTGGCTTTAACACACATCACATGTGCAAGTTTACTATGCAACATGCATCTTTGTGTGATTGTGATATCTATGCACTAAAGCGACAATATGGACATTCCATGTGATCCCCCAGGTCTCAGCTCTCTTTTCTGGACAATGTTTAAGGTTGTTGATCATCCTATTTAAGGAGTTGCTAGTGTTCATGATGTTAAAAACTCTATTTTCAGCCAAATCATTAGGTCTGACAGAAAAGGAACAATTAGTGCCATAGTCGATTCATAGTATATTGAACATGGTGGAGGGCCACAATAAGGAAACCAAAATGTGGTGAAGGCCTCAACAAGGAGCATGTGGTGAAGGTCACAATAAGGAAAACATCCTCATTATTCCTGAACCGAAGAATGCAGACAGATTCACCTCTTGGAACAAAGACAATGTTAGGGTGAGTCATAGATTAGGTTTCGTTGTGACTGCTAAAGGATTATTCCTGAACATCCTCATTATCATACAGAATCTCACTGCTAAAGGATTCATGATCCTTTTTGTCAGGTGTATTCTTGGGGTGCAATGCATTGCAGTTCGTTGTGACATTACTTATATATGACAGGAGGTGTGATCTTTAACAGAGTATTTCTCAGTGCTGAAGCTAGGTGTTGAGATGCCGAACAGTTTTATTGAAGTGTATATGCGCCATTCAAAGGGACTCCAGGGCACATGCTACGAATGATTACTTTATTGGTGGTCTACATACCGCCTATGAATCAAATTGGGATCAGATGTTGACATTACCGAGATTCCTACTATGGCTAGTAGGCTGTATAAACCAGCTAACCTCCCTATATTAACAAGCCAACTCTTTGTTGGTTTTAACTGCTTGTTATGGTTTAGAAAGGGACACCATTGATCTACCAGAGATCGTGATTATGACAGAGGAGAATCTGGGATATGTGGTAGCAATCCCAATAGTTTAATTTACATTCTATTTTTTTTGAAAATTTCTAGTTAGCATTTTTCATTGTTTAGTATATTAAAAGGCTGATTAATGAAAATCTGGTCTTGAAAATCATATATACGGAAGGAATTTACCTAAGCTTCCTCTTTACAGGTAAATCATGTTGGTTGTGAAATATCCTCATCGATCTTCAGCACGATCCTCATATGCATGTTTTCATTGCATAGCAAACTGGGATCTTCGTCAGAATCAATGAATTCCTATTAACGTGCTTCACCCATGCCTGTTGAAGGAGATGTGACACCGTTTTCCTTTGAGTTCTGACTGATCCTGCTTGACTCCACAATGACTACCTCCTTTCCCATGTTCATAAAATGTTTTTTTGGAGCATGGTATGCTAGATTGATTAGCATCAAAATGATACCATTTTTATATGCCTTTTAGATGAATGGATGCTTTTTTTAATGAAATGACTCTCTTCATAAAGCAACCTTCATGTATATTAGCATGATGTAATGAAATGAAGTAGAGGTGCCCCTCCAAGGATAAGAGCGTAAGTTGAGTAAGACCTATATATATCACATGGGCAAGAGTACATACCCAACAAGTAGAAGAGGCCACATGGATGCAAATAATTAAGCAAGAATTAGACCAAGCAATGACATGAAGATGATGATTATTAATGGAAAGGATAGACAATAGAGCGTTCTAAAGAAGCAGTGTCAATTGAAAACAAGTAGTATGAAAATTGAGTCACTCTGGATTGGCAAGCGTAGCTATATAATGGATTCACCAATGGGAGGGCTCCTGTGTCACATAATAAGATGGAAAACAGATTGAAGACAGTATACATTGACCAGCGGTGTTTGAGTAAGGTTACGAGTAAACATAAGTAGTTGGCGACCTTTTGGTTAGTTCTATGGATATTACATTTTCCAAGAATTTGGACTGAAGGCAATTATTCACTTATAAATGATAAAAGAAGGAAATGCAATCGGATGTGTCCTTCGGTCTTGTGGAAATTAGTGAGTGATACAACAGAGTTCTTTCACTTTGGGACCACTTTGTGGTTGTAATAGAGAGGTAGTCTACACAGTTGCCATAAGACTGAGATTTGATTTGAATTACATCATGAACGATGTAAAGACCTTCTATGCAACAAAAATAGTATAGTCATATTGTCAAGTGTGAATTTTGGTTTAGAGGCCAGTTTTAAGTGCAGAGTGTCCTGCGAGGGAACCTTGTTATTTCTTCAAGAGTTAACGCATGTATCCAGTATCATCAGCTCAAGTATGTCATTGAAATGTGAAGTATTTAAGTTTAGCATGTTAATACCGATGATCAACTACATGTTTTAGGAGGATCATGTTTCCACCTGCAGTGTTTCACAATGGATATCTCATGAACAAGGATCCCCAGACTTTAAGAGAATCATCTCTACCCCCACATTTATCATGTCTTTTTGGAGAAAAGAGATTTATGTAATTTAATGAAACAACCCATCATGGCTCGGTATATGTCTTCGACGTGAAAGGATGTGTATCTGCCATACATCTTACATTAATATAGATTCAAAAGTTCTATTATTAAGTTTGGATTTGTAGACGATTGCAGTACTGGATGCCTGTAAGGAGAAAGTAGTGCTTTCATCAAATCAGATAAGTGGAGACTACACATTGCTGCACAACTATCTAGTCTCCAGTGATTGAAGATGGAAATTCGGTAGACTAAGAAGGTAGAGTTTTCCAAGAAATCACAACCTTAGGATTGTATACTGCAAGAGGAAGGTCAATGTCATGTCAGACACTCTGGACCAACTGGTTCTTAACTCCAAGTTTTGAACATTTATAATTTTGGATACACATTTGAACAAGGTTTAGGATGCAGGAGAGTTAGTCAAGAGATGTGAAGCATGCTAAAAATTAATCGATTACCTCGACAGTCCCCACAATAACTCATCAATGCCAATGAGCCGATCCCCTTTGGAAGGCAGGGCATGGATATCATCGATTTGTCGGCGAATTCTCCATAGCCCTGCCACAATAAAAGTTTGTCTAAGTAGTTGTCAGGTATTTCACCAAGTGCATGGACACAAAAGCTAAGGGTAAGATCGATAATGTCGGAGTCATCAACTTCATAAACAAGAATACAATTTACATATATAGAGCCACGACAATGATCAACATAGACAAGAACCCGAGTTCATCAGCAAGGAGCCCGAGAAATTTTGCATACAGGGGTATAAACATAAGAAAACACCGTGGTGGCTCATCTTTAAACACCAACCGAACAATATTGTCTCCTTTAAGCACCAACCGAACAATATTCCTCCTTGAAGATATGCCTGCTACAGAATGCAAATGGGCCATGTGCAGATGGACTGGACTATGTCCTCTAGGGATACCAACAACTTAGCGAACATCAACATGGCATATCCTCATCAAGCTAGCTTATGGTTGCGAAGTAGATGCTCAAGTAGAGTTGAACTACCATCCTACAAAACTTTACAAGCCAAAGACCAATAAAGAACTGTCGTTCAAATACGTCTATTAGAAGAAACATTAGATAATGCCAATGATGAGTACATAAAGAGTTACAAAGAAACAGTCGTAATTCTACAACATACAAATATACTGATATACCCTAGAAACTTCATTGCAGGATCTCTGATACTTAGAAGGGTCGAGCCTCCACGCTGAGATAAGGAAGCAAGTTGGTCTTAATCGAGATGGCTCTACTTAGTCCACAAAGTGCACCTTGTGGGGGCTTACGAGCTGTCAAAGACAGAAGGAAAAATTGTACTTAAACATGGTTTGGCTAAAATCTAAGATGATATCATGTAGAATGCCTTGTAAAAAATAAATGAAAGTACACAGTCATGCGAAGTGCAAACATCTCTGTTTCATTATAATAAAGCAGAGTACAAAAAATGACAACTTTTTTTTAAACTGCATAAGAATCTAAAAATTCTACTGCTACTTAAAATCCTATGTTGAGAAGTGTCTGGAGCTTAAAGGAACCTATGCTTGAGGAAGATCAGGCAACAGACTTCAGCCCTCAACAAGTGTTTAGGGAGCGAGAAGGATAATAAGAGTCTGGATTTAGGGCCAAGCGAGAGGACATTTTACGTCTTCTACTGAGGAGAATGGTTAAATCTCCTTAAGGTGGACCCTTTTGTTCACTTTGTGGGCAATTTCCATGGACAAATAGGCAAACATATCCAAGAAGTTGACCCCCTGCCAAGGCTCAAATGCCTACCCAGAAGGTGTTCATGGAAATTCGACCAACGTAATCATACAATGTGCTGAATGTCATGTTTGTAACTGTTGGAGTATTCGTGTGTGCGCCCATTGAGTTGTAACAGGGTAAATGGATCCTGGAGAAGATCCATTTACCCCATCCATGTGTTTAGTCCCATACCGCCTAGTGGTGGGACTTGGAGGCTCTGGAGAGGCTATATAAGGAGCCCCAGACCTCCCGTACTCATTGAGAAAAAGTAATGCATAGCATGCCCCGTTGAGGGCTTCTCCCGTGGTTTCATCCCGCTTCTCACGGAGTAGGGTTCCACGTAAAATCCCGTTGTTCTATTCTTGTTGTTTATCTTTTCCATGTTACGCTTCCGCTTCCGATTTTCTAACATGGTATCAGAGCGGGTCCGATTCTCGGAGCTTTTAATTATATTTTCTTTATGTTCGAGATTCGGTTCTAGGGTTTCTGTTCAAACCCTAATGTTTCTTTCAAGATTTGATTGTTGAAGATTTACTATCATTCATGTTTGCACAAGTTCAAGGAATTGAGGGTTCGTTCTGATTCTAATTGGTTCTGGTTCAAGAAATTGCAAGTTCCCACAGCCCTAGGTGCTAGGGCTATCATCGCGGGTTTCATCATGTTCATCGCCAGGGCTCCTGATTCCAGGTGCGAGATCAACGCAAGGTGCAGCAACAGAATCACGTCCTACTGGTGTCGCCAGGCACCCGCACGATGCGACCTCCCAGATCTCGTGCAAAACAAAAGTGGGGGAGGGGCGAAGCCCTGATCTCGACCACCTCCAGGCGGAGGATCATCGACCCGACGTACGCGAATCCATATCAACAACAGGGAGGCGGCACATCTACCGGGAGGCGGCACATATTCTGCAACCGGAAACCCCAGGCGGCATCAACCTCCCCTAATCTGGTCTCCACGGCAACAGACGCCCTAGCGGCATCAAGTGTACAGGTGCGAGGCGGCGCCGCCCAGGCACGGGGCGGCGAAGAGCTCCCAGGCGCGAAACCCTTGTCCATCGCAGTTGGCGGCACATCACATCCATCGCACGACCCAACTGGTCCATCGCATGAGGAGACCCATCCTCTTCGGCCCCCAGGCTTCTGCGCTTTCAAGCCTTCAAGCCGCATCGGCGACGCATCTCCATCACCGCCTACGTGCGAAGAACCCTGTGGGCGGTGAGGACATCCAGAGTGGAGGCGCGCTACCTCCAGATCCGCAACAGCGAGGCGCGCTACCTCCAGATCGGCGGCGGCGTTCGAGATGGGGTTCCCACGATTGGGAACCCTAATATTATGTTGAGGAGCTGTGCCCCATCGAGAGGGGACTTTCTTTTATTAAAAAAATGCAGTTTTAGAGCCCAAGTGGGCCGAGTGCGTTGAGAAAAAAATCAGGATGTATTAAAAAAAAGGCCTGTTATAAAAAAAAGGGGAGTGAAGAGAAGAAGAGAGAGAGGGGGAAAGGAGATGTATTTTGTAAAGCCCAAATGGGCTAAGGTTTCTTTGGGCATAAATGGGTCACGTTTGTTTGTTTGAACAAAAACAAAAAAAAAGAAGAAGAAGAAAAAAAAGAAAGAAAAGAAAAAAAGGGCGTGTACAAGAAAAAAAAACCGTACGCAAATAAAAAAAAGAAACGGCTTAAACAAAAAAAATTCAGACGGCTTAAAAAAATGAAAAAAAAAGAAAAGCCGCAAGTATGTTTTGTTTTAACCCCTATTCATCTTGTCTTCTCCCAACTGTGTCGATGTCATTTTCCGACAAGTATGGGAGAAAGGGGGAGTATATGTAGAGTCACATGTCTTGTATTCCAGATCTAGATTTCAGATGCCAGTCTCCAGACCAGCCAGATGATCAGACTCTACAGTTCGGTTTCAGACTCGACGATTGTCTTCCGAGTCCAGTTTCAGACACGCACAAGAGTGCGGTCATTGTCAGATGAGCATATGTTGCCATCATTTGTTCGAGGTCCCCATCATTCTTGTTGTTAGGCCAGAGTTTTCATGTGAGCCATAGTGACTCCAGAGCAGAGGACCATTCCCTATGCCATTGAGGGCAAGGGTTTTCATGTGGTATCATAGGTACACCAGAGCAGTGCACCATTCTATGAGCCAGATGGGAGAGACCCAGTTCTCCGACGAGGAGACTTATTCAGACTCCATTCTCCAACGACCGTGGACTCCGACGAGGATTGCACAGCCACGACCTATTCAGTTCGGCCCTTTTTCAGAGATGGAGCAGTTTTCCACATTATTGTGGCGGGCCAGAGTTCTCCGACGAGGAGACTCATTTCCAGTTGCAGCGACTCTGATAGGCGCAGTTCAGAGCGCATGCTCTCCGACGAGGAGATTCAGTAGACTCACACTCCAGCCCGTTCGTCCTCCTCACCTGCACGGCATGAGAAGCAACGTCCTCGACTGCAGCAATGTGCACGTTGGGTTGATATTGTCCGTAGTGTCCTGTAGCGTTGAGTTGAGTTTATTTCTGTTTGTCCAAGCTGAGCATTGCATGCTCCAGCTTGTGGGGGAGTGTTGGAGTATTCGTGTGTGTGCCCATTGAGTTGTAACAGGGTAAATGGATCCTGGAGAAGATCCATTTACCCCATCCATGTGTTTAGTCCCATACCGCCTAGTGGTGGGACTTGGAGGCTCTGGAGAGGCTATATAAGGAGCCCCAGACCTCCTGTACTCATTGAGAAAAAGTAATGCATAGCATGCCCTGTTGAGGGCTTCTCCCGTGGTTTCATCCCGCTCCTCACGGAGTAGGGTTCCACGTAAAATCCCGTTGAACAATTCTTGTTATTTATCTTTTCCATGTTACGCTTCCGCCTTCGATTTTCTAACAGTAACCATAAGTTAGCTTACATTCCAATCATCCTTTATACCCTCAAGGGTCACTATCAAGGTTCGAAAAAACGAAAGGCGGAACGAGGTGTTTTCCCTGGAAGTGAGGCGAGGTGTAGCCTCGAGGCAGTCGAGGCATAAGCCTCAGTTTTGTATAGAAAAATAATTATAAAATATATAATAAATATATTTATTGGTGAAATAATATAATATGACAAACATATAGTATATAACAATGTAATATATGATGCTATTATGAAGATAAGAACATGAAAAAAGGATATGTCGATGACTCAATGCCATAAACCTTTCTAAATTTTTACCCAATCAAAAGGAAATCATTGGTTATAACTATCACTAAAAATTTATCTAAAATGGATTGGCTATAGTTGTCATTATAAATATCCAAGTTGTTGATATGAATCATATGATTTGAATCCTAACTTTATGTTCTACTATACCCAGATGAAGAACGGTTTGATGCCCTCCCTGTGCCACCATACCCCACCAGTACGGGGGTCTCGCTGCCTGGTCAGCGAGCCTGGGGGGGGGGCTAGGGGGGGCCCAGGTTGGCCCCCCCTTGCGGGGGTGCAGGGGGCAGCGCCCCCGTCCCAATTTTTTTTCTTATATGAGTATTCGAATTCGTATACACATTTTTATATGTTTAACGATGTAATAGTAAGAGTTCATTAAAAGAATTTGGCATGTTTTAATGGTAAATATGAATATGAAAGAGGTCAAATTTAAGCATATGAATATGAAAGAGGTCAAATTTAAGCATTCGTCTTACATAAATTAATCGTTAGACATAATTAATAGTAAATATGAAGCAGTTTGCTGAAATAGTTACACATAATTAGTAGTAAATATGGAGTTATGGGTACGAAAGAAACATCAGATTTAGGCATTTAACTTGTATAATCATTATCCTAAATAAGTATATATTTATAAGCTTCTCAAACCACCATGTAAACTATTAAAATCATAAAAAAATCTTCAAAAAAGAAAAACACCTCGGAAAACGCCTCGACCGCCTCGAGGGGCTACGCCTCGGCCACTCGAGGCGCACGCCTCACTGGACAAGGCCGAGGCGCACGCCTCGAGGCTAAAAAGGCCCGCCTCGCCTCGAGGCGTACGCCTCGACCGCCTCGAGGCATGCCTTTTAATACCATGGTCACTATCACTTTTCCATGCAATGTTGGAGCTCTAAACATCTCGTTGAGTGTATGATAGCTCGATGAAACCTTCTACATGGTCTCCTCTTCTGTGGGCTCTAAGTAGCCCTATCACGGTGAATGGCTTCAAGAATGTTTGTAACAGCCTAAAGCTTCTGATTTGTATCTGACATCATGTTGTTACGATGCTCCGTAAAGGATGCCAAGTGCTAACTATCGTCCACATCTTAGGCTACAATGGCTACTGGACTTGCTTCCTTCCCAATCTTCTCGAGGAGAGATTGCCGCTCATACGAGGCACAATCGTTATCAATCTTCACCCACTTTAGGGAGGCCGAAAACTCAGTTATTAGGTAAGGGAGGTCTTGAGAAATATGGGAGCCCTCTTCGTGCTTCCTCTGATGGTGGAGGAATGGCCTTGACAGTTGAAGCTTTCTTGTTCCTCTTATTCCACAAGCTTGGAGAAACCTCCTCGGGTTACATTGATAGCTTCTTCTTCCCCCTCCATGACAAGAGGGGGAGTGATGGGAGTTGCCTACTTGATGATAACTCTCACGATAATTTCAAAGGAAGATTATGGTGAAAAAGGAACTTATTCCCACTACACATATACAAAAAGTAATGATGTAGGGAAAAGGCAATGCACGTAGTCTTCCCGTTACAGGTTAGAGATGCCATTCGACAAACCTAGAATCGATGGAATCAGATAGTTCCACATAAACCATGACATAACATAAACATCGCACGGATAACGTTCAATAAGCTAGGTATCATAAACCTAACCATTAAGATCAAGCTACATGGAGAAAGTTAAAAAGGATAAAATGACCATCGTTAGACAATCTGATCGAAATATCAAATCAATACTCAAAAACAAAGATGCGTGGCCAACATTGTCACACAAAATGATAATGAGAAACCACGATGACTACTCGACCCTTACAAAGATCATGCCAAGAAACTACCGTGATGATATTTAAGATACTATTGATAAATGACCAATTGTTCATAACCGATCGACCAACATTAATTGACTAGTTTTTTTTGCAAATGGTAAGCCAGAAACGGATGTCTCGACCTAATGCTAAGTGTTTAATTGAGCTACCCAGTTGAAATTTCATCCCAAGCTACCAATGACGCCTAAAACTGAGCAATAAGGAAAATTGAGAAATAATTAGAAATCAACCAGTTGCTAGTAACTATGAAATTGTTGGTAATTGAGTAATTGCTTGCAATCGACAAAATGTAACGAAGGGTTTGACCTCAGCTCAATGCTCGATTGAACTGATCACTAGCTTTGAAGTCGAAACTTCATCCCAAGGTACGAATAACATGTAAAGTTAAGAAAATGCTCGTAAATGACTATTTTCTCAAACAACTACTTATAATAGTCTAGTTGCCCGTCAGCGACATGCTGTAATGGATGGTTCGACTTAATATTCATTGCAGGACTAGTAACCGACCAGTTGCTCCACAGAAATAACCAAAGTTGGGTGGTCCAATCTACTCTTCAGTGTTTGGTTAAATTAACAAATTGATTCAGTTAGACTTCGATCCAAAAATCAGTTGAAAATAGAAGAGTATAAATGTACTAAGCCGTCTCCCACTATAAGTAGGGTCGGCTACATGGATTCTTGCTCAAATCCATGTTGAAAGATTTGACTATTTTTTACGCTGGTCGTCGACTAATTGAAAATAGAAGGGTAAATCACAAAAAAATGCCTCAACTATGCGTCAATTTCCAATTAAGGGACTCATTATTCAATTATAAAAAAGAGGGGCCCGATCTTATATTTTTGTCTCAAATAAAGGCCTCCATAAGCTTCAACGACCTTTATATGTCGATGTTAAACTCTTAAGTTGAAACTTAAGGCCCCTATTTGTTACAATTGAAAAATGAGGCTCTAATTGGGAATTGAGGTATAGTTGGGGCCTTTTTTTGTAGTTTACCCAAATCAAAAAACAAATAAGAAGAAATCCTCCACAAGGAAATAAATGCATGCCGCAGGAGGAGGTCTTGGAATATGGTCGTCTGCTGGGCTCCCCCCCTGGTGGGCTCCCATTTGATTATCTTGGCTTGCCTTTGGCGGTGGGCCGCACCCGGATTCGCGATTGGAAGGCGGTGGTGGAGAAGATGGAGGCTCGATTGGCCGGGTGGCACGCGGCTCTTCTGTCCAGGGGAGGCCGGTTAGTTTTACTCAAATCCGTGTTATCTTCAATCCCAATTTACTTCTTATCTGTACGTGGTATGCCCAAGGGAATTCGGATGAGGTTGGAAAAGTGTATGCGGGGTTTCCTTTGGGGAAGGAAGGGTGAAGGGAGAAGGGGGGTGCATTTGGTGGGGTGGGATGAGGTCACACGGCCTAAGCGGGAGGGGGGCTTAGGTGTGAGGCGTGTGGAGGTGGTGAAGGATGCCCTTTTGCTCAAATGGGCTGCTAGGGTTTGGGGTCGGGAGGAGAGTTTCATGCTGAATATTTTGAGGGAGGCGTTGGGGGTGGACATGATCTCCGCGTCTCGGGGGAGACTCACCCTTCCAACATCTACTTTCGGGCGTGCTGTGATAAGTGCTCTTAACCGTAACCGATCACTCTTTAAACCAATGCTCGGCGATGGGAACTCGTTTCGCTTCTGGACGGATGATTGGACTGGGAGGGGTGCTCTCAAGGACGTGTACCCTCTTTTGTTCGCTTTGGTGGACGACAAAGACGCTACCGTGGCATCCTGTTGGGACGGTGGCTGCTGGTGCCCTATGATTGCTAATAATTTATCGGACCAGAGATTGGTCGACTTCATCTCTATGCTGGCTACCCTCGCGGACGCTTCCAAGCCCACTGTGGGCCGTGATCATTTGGATTGGAAGGATGACACGTTCTCTACCAGGAAGGCGTACATGGCTCTTCTTCCTCCCGCTGTGGGGGATGACGCTATTTTTGTGCGAGATTGTCGATTCTTTTGGCATCTCAAGCTTCCTGAGCGCATTGGAATATTCCTCTGGCTTCTTCGGCGTGGTAGACTCTTAACTCGGGATCGGTGTGCAATTATGTTTCCCAGTGCTTCGCACTTGTGCGGTCTCTGCGACACGGAGCGGGAAACAATCGAGCACCTCTTCTTCAAGTGTGGCTGTGTTCGTGCTCTTTGGGATGACCTGGGCTGGCTTAATATATCGACCTTTGCTTCTTTTTGAGAGAGCTTAGTCGCTTCCAGGGGAAGATCTAGGAGGGAATTGCTGGACCCGATTGCTCGTTTGTGGAGCATTTGGTTGGGAAGGAACGAAGCCCTATTTGCTCGGCAGCGGTTCTACAGGGAGAATATATGTATTTCGGCGGTGCGTTTTGTTGTTGATTGGCCTTCTGGGTAGCGACATTTGTATACGTAGGGGGGTATCTCTTCTTGGATACCGTAAGGGGGTTTGATTTGGGCTTCTGTTTTTTTATCTCCTGTAAATATTTTTTTCTTTCCTTTTTAATATATTTGGGGCGAACACCATTGAGTGCTTCCCCCTCTTTTGAGCGTCAAAAAAAATGAAATAAATGCATTATTACTGCACTTTCCCATCTTCCACAACTTGTTAAGAAGAGTAAGCGCAAGGGAGATCTTCCAACTATCACATAACAACTTCTACTACTCGCCTAGTTGTCAATGTATACTACTAGAAGAGTGGGGAAAATGACCCCGTCAACACATGCCCACCTGCAATACATATAAAAGACCAAGAGAGACAAAATAAAAAAGGTTGTTAGACCCACAAAAAAAACCCGGATCACTAGACGACTCGAATCCGAACAACCTCTACAGTATGAGATCGAGAACCAAGCGAACTAGGGAAACTAGATCCCATCAATCACGCGTGATCATCATCTGCTTGATGCATGATTGGTTGCACTGCCATTACAACTGCCATTAAGAAGTTAAGGAAAGAACATATACTACCAAGTTAAGGAAAGAACATATACTAATCCTTGGATGATCAACAATCATAGCTTGACAACCAACATTTAATTGAACTTGATGTTACATTACTTGGCCACATCATCAACCACCATGATACGTATCACAAATTCTTCAGAGTTCCCAAAAATCACTACACCACTATAATTAACTTTCGGAAATACGTTGTATCAAGACCTTCCTAGTCTTTTTTCTACTCATAAGATCGATATCATGCGGTCCGGGTACCCACATCCATTGATTCAAAAGATGTGTACATGAGCACTCAAGGGTGAGATGTTCTTGGCCATCACATCTAGAAAGTTTAAACTAAGTACATTGCCAATATGGTTTTGATAATAAAAATTGTGTAAGCTATGTCCATAAGGCCTTGAAAAGAGGAACATAAACTAAGGCTATGACACTAAGGCTTTGAAAAAGAGTTACTAGTGTAAGCGACTCAAGTTTTTCTTTTAACTATATAACACCAGTTCCTTCTTCTAGATCTACTCATTATTCCACCATCTTGTTGTTGTTGACGTAGAGTCTAAGTAAATGCAAAACTAGGATACATCTATATGAACCAAGGCATCTAGAGGCGATCATAATGAGGGATTAATGAGGATTGGAGATTGGTAACACAGATGATCGGAGAATGGTTGCGAAGTAGGAGAAATAGTCGAGGTAAGACATTTGAGCAGAGAAAAAAAGGATATGAGAGACAAGGAGATCTAGTGAAGGTTCTCGGAGGGCGATCGACACATGAAGGAGGCACTGTGTTCATGCTGACGCCATCATCGAGTCACTCCCGCTAGACTCGAGATTTGTATTGCTTCATATGCGATGGGCATGGCCATTTTACTCGGTTGTGTTTCAAATCCGAAGTACGATGTTCTAGAGAGAGGAGGGTTGTCCAACTGCTTCTTGTAAAGACCCAGTAACGTGCTTTGGTTGTGGCGGTTTCAACCATCATTGAATAACATGCCCACTGGTTTCGGGAAAGGCAACAACAATGATTGAAACCAATGCTTCACAAGCAAGTTCTACTTTGGACATAATTCTGGCGGGTTTTTGTGAGCAGCCCAGCTCATGCCTGCATCAATCCATGGCGGATATCAACAAGAGGATTGGTCCGTCCTTTATAGGAAACATTGTTCAGCTGAAAGGTCTCGTGGTATGTGCATGTGGGGTGACCTTATTTCCGAGTCTAGGGATGTTGCCATGCTCTAGGAAACAAAGATCTCCATTATAAGAATGGCCTATATCGTGAGTTTGGTGGCATGCTTCTCTTTGACGGTCATGCCATTGAGTCTGATGAAGCATTAAGAGGGATTTTTAGCTAGAATGGGGATTGGTTTTTGCTGGAGGACGTCGAGGTCTACCACTGTCATTCCTTCTCCGTACTCATGTGGTGGAGAGTTGATGACATGCTTATTCTTTCACAAATATCTACAGATGGACCATATATCGGCTTCCTTGGAGCTCTTTGATGATCTTCGTTCTTTACATGAGAAGTTTTGTTCAGATGCCTAAATTATTGGAGGGGATTTCAATTTGATTCTGCATCTGAATGATAGGCCCAGAATGTGAGTTGCTCGTGATGATGGTTCCGTTGGGCTGGTATCTTTGATTGCTAAGATTCATTTAGAGATCATTGATGTTGTTTGGTGTTATTATGCGTTGAGAAACTCCATATCACGATCTCGCATTGACCATTTCGTGGTGTACGCAGAGGCATTGCTTATGTTTTCTATGGTTATAGCAAGGGTGCTTCCCTGTGTGCACTTGGACTATATGCCCATACCTTGAGAGTCAGGTGAGGGGGTCAGATCAAAATATTTCTTTCGATTTGAGCATTCCTATATGTTAAAGGAGGACTTCTATGGCATGGTGGAGGATCTTTTGATGGGTTGTCATCCGACTGTGTTAGCTACTTTTCATTTGACAATTAAGTTGTGGGAGACTGGGAGCTCAGAAAGCACATGATGGAGTTTAACAAAAACATGCACGTTTAGCATTACCGCAGAGGAAACACTGCACATGAGGAAGTCAATACGCTGGATAAGATTGATGACAAGGTTGCAGAAAGCGGTAGTCGGTACTCGGTCGGTGAGGTCACTTACTAAGGATTAATCGGCAATCGGGCGACTAGTCGGATTTAGTTGGCCATTAGTCGGTTTTGAACTTTTTAATTATTTTAAATATATAAATCATTTTTATACATAGATTTGTACATTTTCTATACTTTCATAATGAAATAAAAGAAGTAATTGACTTTAAATATAATATTATTGCATATTAGAGTAAGTTTGCTTATGTATTAGCATAGATTTGTACATTTTCTATGCTTACATAATGAAACAAAAGAAGTAATTGACAATAAATATAACATTAAGCATATTAGAATAAGTTTGTTGTTAAAAAAAGCAAAAAAGGAAAAAATTATAAAAGCTTGATGTAAAAATCAGCCGATTAGTCGGCCCGACTTGTCGGGCTGACCGACTAATGGCCGACTAGGCCTAGTCAAGTCGGCTACCCCCCCGACTCGACTAGTCAGACCGACTAGTCGGCTTAGTCGGCCGATTTTCGCAAGCTTGATTGATGATGATTGATGACTATGATTTGACAAAGGAGGGATTTAAGGAATAAGGACAGAGTCAACCAACTCCAAATCATTCATGAGGAGAATCAGAAGGTGAAGATTTTTGTGATTGTTGTTGATGCTTTAGCGGTGATGATGAGATTGACATATGACTACAACTTTTTATCCGAGATTTAGAAGTGGAGACATCTCGATCCCTATTTTATAGTATGCTAATGATGTGATCATGCTCATAAACGATTGGGCGGAGTAGGCCAGGGGAGCATACTGAATTATTGGTATATTTGATGACATCTCGAGTCTACAGATTAATCGAAAGAGTTGGCGTTTGTTCCCTTTGGGATCCAACAGAATGAGGTGCATGATTCCTTTATGTATCTTCACTGTCCGATCACCACATCTCCAACCACTTATTTGGGCCTCCCTATGGAAGGAGGTAGGCTTCACTCCTTAGATTGGCATCCCTTGTTGGATAAACTTGAGACAAAAATGACTGGTTTGAATGCTGCAGTTCTCTCTATGGTTGGAAGGTTGGTCATGCTTAAGCGTGTCGTATAGGCTACCACCATTCTCTTTTGCTCCTCCAGATTACTTTCTGTTGGTGTACAAACGAAGATTGAGTTGACGATGAGACGTTTCTTTTGGACGGATGCTAGACATGAGAAAGGGCGAATTCATCTACTTCATCGGGATTCAGTGACGAGGCCAAAGAATGAAGGTGGTTTTGGTTTTTTGAAGATCGAACACATAAACAAGGCTCTATTGGTAAATAGATTGTCAAAATCTGGGCAAGAGGTGAGAATTTGGTGTGTTGACTGATGCATAGCATTTAAGGCTTGGGTGTTAACTTGCCAACTCCTATTGTTTGGCTACCCACGTTGTTATGGCAAGGCATCTCCAATCTCCTTCCAGAGATGGTGAATTTGTTGACACATGTTCTTGGTAATGGGGGCTTTTTTGCTTCGGGTTGGATGATTAGATCGGCTCAAGCTCTCTTGGTGATCAATTTCCTAGACTTCTTGCTTTGACTAACTATCTTAGTCTTACTATAACATATGCTTGGTTTGCTGGTTCTTGGGTCCCTCTTTTTGTGACCATTTCCCCTGAGCAACATTTGAGGAATTCCCTTCACATGATTAGTAAGTTGGAGGATATGGATTGCATATATGCTGGAAGCGACAATTGGATTAGGGTGAACGATCCCTTTTCAGTTAAAAAAGCATATAAGGCATTTACGACTTCTCAAGAACTGATGCATGAAGATGTATGGCGAGGCTATAGATTGATTTGGAAAAACAAGACCCATCAATGATTGTGAGCTTTTCATCTTTCGTAGACAAGTATTTTCAAGTCTTTAAGCTCATAATTCACCGAAATGCATTTTTTAAATTTATTAACATATTAAGCTTATTTTTACTTTGTTATGCATGTTTTTTTATAAATCAACATGAACAAAAATTGAGTCTTGAGTTCTTAAATTTAATGCCTCTACTCTTTAGTATGAATCAAGCATAAATGCTTTCTTTATTAAAATGTTTGGATGCAAGTCCCCTACTTTGACCTAAATTTTGAAAAGTATATTTTGTAAACATGTCTCATCTTTTCTTCTATTCAATCGAGATTAAATTAATTCACATCAAAGCATGCATGAACAAAGATGATCATAACATGCAATATTCAAGTATTTTATCCCCCAATCATTATGGTAAAGTAAAAAGTGATCACTGATTTATTGCTTACTCTCTTATCCTTCTCAATTGAATGACACGTATCTCATCTAATTTTGAAAATAGTATGTTACATCTAATCCCTTTAGTTAAATTTTATTCAAAACTTTAAATTTTGCGGAGAGTTACCCATTATTGTGCTTACATATCCATATTTACTTGACTCCTTGTAGATTTAGAGTTTAAAAAGAGAGAGCTATATAATAACTTGGATGTTTAAACCATGATGTTAGCCTTGAAATAGCATGGAGTTATGTATTTAATCATAACTGTTTAATTTTTAGAACTTGAAAATTGTAATTACGATTAATTATTATATTTTATGAAAAATTTTCTTTCACGAGTGAGACTTACACCTCGATATGCCTCGAGGCTTACGCCTCGAGGCAATACTAGGAAAACACCTCGATACGCCTCACGTTTTTTAAAACCTTGCTTATAATATAAGATTGGGCGGACACCACTACATGTGTTTCCCCTTTTTTGACTAAAAAAATATCCGGGAGAGAGTTTGGGATCTCTTGGCTTAGAATATATAATATACGACCCCCGTTTTGCCATTCAACAATGCTAACTATGTTCTAAAAGGAATTTCGACTTGATTGCGCAGTCAACATTTACGGAAATGTCTACTAAAGTAGCTAAATGGGTTCTCGAGCGGAGGAGGGATGGACGATGGTAGAGTGTTGTCACCGGCAATGGCGGGTGGGGACGAGACAAAAGCCTATTTTCGATGGGGGGCTAGGTTTGCAGGGTTATGCTTGTGGTGTGGTGGTCGTGGACATCGTAGGAATGCATACCTGGATCTTGTAAAGTTTTTTGCCTGTGGGAAGAATGGTCATCGCTAGGGCAGTTGCACTTGAACACGAGTTTGGAGACCTAAAGCTATTATAGAGGAGGAGAGCCTAAACCAGGTCATTGTAAGGGTTTGTAGGATGCAATGGAGGAAATTGGCTAGGCCATCGGATATTCATTTGCTGGGGATGTTATCAAGATGGATGGCCCTCTGGTTTGTGTGCATGGGCTCTCGGTGAATGAGGTAGAAAGTCTGCTCTCTTATAGCCACAAAGCTGTTGGAACGATCCATTGGAGAAAGCCAAGGATGCAGGATGAAGCCTCATAGGCGCAAGCTGTTAAGAATACTCATATCAAGGGGATTCTGTTGTCATTTAGTGGTGGAGTCGGTGGGACGTGTATGATGTCTTGTCTCCGATGGCCTGTACTCATGGCAATCAATGGATGTGGTAGCGATCGTATCAGACATCAGTCGACCTCTCCCTTGTTAGTTTGACGTTTGATTAGACAATATGAATCTTTAAATAGAGGTACTTGAGGTTGGCACGCTGGTGTTGGTTAGGGTTTTGTCCCCTGCAGAGTCGAGTAAAGTCACTGGAGTGTTGATCGCATCGAGGTTTATCGCAAGTGATTGATTATTGGTTGCAGGGAATTGAATCGTGGCCGAAAATCCCGGAGATTTGAATCATTGTCAAAGACTTCAGGAGCAGTTGGGGAAACATCCAAAGGTGCAAGCGGGTCCCCAGGAACTGTGTGTGGAATTTTTTTTCCAAAGGTGACCAAACTTTTGCAGATGTGCTTTCTGCATAAGGTCATTATGGTGGGCCTCAGGTATCACATTGTGGGGGTTTTCAAACCTCAACTTAGGCGAAGGCTCAGTTGGTTGTCCCGGATTCGATTGACCTGATTGTGAAATTGAGCGAGTACTTGTGGGATCCAAAAGGATGAAAGGGTCTGTCCTCCCAATTTTGGACCTGATGGGAATCTCCCCCTCCAACGGGTGGCCCGATGCTCCATGAGGAGGGCTTTTAACGACTTGGAAACCACAAAGTCGCTGATGTGGGCGCCTCATCGGATCGTAGGCGTGCGACGAAGGAGAAGAATGCTCGGATCGTGATGTCGAAAGGTGCTGTTAGCTAGATATTATGGTAGTGTGGAAGGATGTTGGTAGTGCATTCCTGTCAGGCTGCAAGGCTATTATGGCGGAAGGGGCATCTTGTGGTTTAGTAGTGGGGTGGAACAAGACAAGCTTGTGTTGGAAGAGGAAGAACTAGTGGGTTGGGACCTGATTTCTGTGATATTGCGATGAAAAGGCAGATGATGCAAGGTTTGCTATTACAAATTTTTATGGGCTGACCAATGGGGCGAACGTTTCTGAGCTGGTTGACGGTTTGCACCTGATGCGTGTTAGGTTCCCTTCCATCACATGGATTATTACTAGGGACTTCAATGTTACCCTATGCTCGGAGGATAGACCGAGAATGCGTGGTGGGGCTGATGTGGGATCGGAGGAACTATCCAACTTGATTGGTGGTCTTGGCCTTCGGATTATGGATGCAACTAACAGTCGATATACTTGGAGAAGTTCTAGGTTGAGGTCGCATATTGATCAGTTCTTAGTTTTCGCTGAGGCCGTGCTGCTGTTTCCACTGGCAAGGGTGTAGGTGTTCCCGAGGGCTCATTATGATCTTCGGGGAGAGTATTTGGCCTTAGGACATTCTTCCGTTTTGAACGTGCATCGCTCATGGAGGATGGGTTTCGTGACATGATTGCTGACTTCTGGATAGGGTGTCGTTTAGTTATATCGGCCACAATAGGTTTGACGTTCAAGTTGGCAAAGTTGCAGAAGCATTTTATGGCCTATAATAAAATTAATTACTTGCAGCGGTGCGACCAAGGCTCATGAGGAGGTGCGCAGATTGGACATGCTGGAGGATGAACATGAATTATTGGTGGAGAAGGTAGTGGAAAAAGTGAAGCGCCATGACGCGATACATCTAGAGGATGGAAAGGTGGAGGTCGCATGGAGGCAGAGATTCAATCAGAGGTGGCTGAGATAGGGAGATGCCAATACACTTTTTTCCCACTCCATGGCTTGTGGACGAAGGTCCAGGAATTTCATACACTACTGTTGAGGGAAGTACAATTCATGGTGACCTGGAGGTGGGAGCTGCACTTCGCTCCCATTTCCATGCTTTTAGTAGGATGATGCAGATGAAAAATTTCAACGGTGAAGAATAATAAATTTGATGGTGGAAAAAAATTATTTGGTGGAAGAAATTGGAGGGAGGGAGAAGAGAAGGCTCGTTGGAAGCGAGAGATTTGGGGAAGAGAAGTGCGAAGATCGCGTGAAGGGAGAAGAGAAGGGGAGGAGATATGAGATAAATCTCAAAATAATTTCAATTTGAACTGTCGAATACTGTTTCCTTTGTTCCCTTTATATAGGAGAGAAGAGGGGATTACAATCAAAATTAAAAGGAAACTGTTGAGATATTTATATTTCTTTATATTTATTTCTTATTTCTCTTTCTTTCATGTACCTCTCGTGTAATTTACCCATGGCTTTTCTCCTATATAAGAGAGCCCTAAGGTCTCAATAATCATATCGAAGTTTCATTTTTCTTCCAACATGGTATCGGAGCAACGGTCCTAGACCGGGGTTCCCATATCTCACAAAACCCTAACCTTATCTACCACCCCCAACCCCGCCGTCGTCGGCCAGCAAGCCACCCTTGCCGCCATAACGTCCTCGCTGTCGGCCAACAGCCTCTCTGGTCGCCTCTGCCACTCCAGTGACATCTTCGGCCGCCCAAGAGGCCTTTTCGGTCGGCCCTACAACACTAGCAGGCCACCCTAAAGGCCCCAACCGTTGCCGGCTGCCCCTCACTAGCCGCCCTATCCGGCCGCACGATCGTTCTTGCAGTTCTTGTGAGCTATACAGTTTGTTTTGACCGGAATACGTGATTTCGGACATACAAATCACGTTTTCCGGCCCTAGACTACAACAAGGTTTGGAGAGGATGGTTGTATGAGTCTACACGTACAACCATTCCTTCATATGACTGTGTAGACTTGCTCAAATAATTCTACTCCCCAATTTCAATCCGGATTTTTGACGATTAATCCATCATGTTAGAGAACAAGGTTGACGTTTTTTCGTCGTTCAGTGCCTTCAAGGGCCCGGCTCCTATCATGAAGATGGATGGGACCAACTACGAGTTGTGGTCCATGCAATTTCTCACCCTTATGCAGTGCCATAATAAGGAGCACATTTTGACTGATTCAGAGCTGATGGACAAAACTGGGGCTAATGCTTCATGGAAAGCAAGACGATGCCTATGCATGGATTTGGCTCTCCAGGACACTCACCACGGAGATTGCAAATGATATTATCAATCAACCCACAACCAAGGCTATGCGGGATATCCTAGATGACACATATGGGAAAGCAAAGAGCAAGAGCAAAATACTCCAATTGCAGTATGACATTTTCACAACCTAGCAGAATGGTCGACCTCTTTTTTCCCACTTCTTGCATCTCCGAGGCATGTTTGAGCATCTTCATAGTTTTATGCCCATTACTACTAGCACTGAGCAACAACATGCATACATGAATGCTACTATGACAGAAGTCTTTCTATTATCCCTTGACTCAGAGTACGATGCAACACGTACTCAATTACTTACATGAGAGATGATACCTTCGATGGAGGTTTACAAGTAGCTGAGCAGGATCACTACACTTTTACTACCGTGCCTCAAACTCCCTCTGCGATAGTTGCTTCTCATGGCAGAGGGGGTACTTCACAGTTTCACAGATGTGGACCCCGTGGTCGAGGAGGACATCAACGTAGCACATGCTCACATTGCCACCGTCCAGCGCATTCGAAGGAGACAAGCTATCTAAAGCATGGGTATCCGGTGTCTGCATGTGTAGCTGAGCAGACAAAGACTACTCCAGCTCCTCCTCATGATGCGAGGCTTGATGATATTGTCTGTAGATTGAGAGAAATGATGACTACACCGCCCGCCCCGGCAACAGGATCTTCAACTGTTGCAGCTGCTGTCAGAGCCTCTACGAGTTTTTCTGGTATTGCGCACACTCTTACCAGTTGTAGCAGTTCATATTTGACTGATTGGATCATGGACTCCGGAGCTTCCCATCATATGTGTGGAGATCAGGCTCAGTTCACCTCTTAGAGATCTTTCCCTCCTAGTAGATCAGTGGTGATTAGTAATGGGGTTCATCTATCCATTGTTGGTCAGGGGGAGATTGTTCTAGCCCCATCGATGTGCCTGCAGAATGTCTTACATGCTGCAGCATTTCAGATAAATCTTTTGTCTATTAGTCAGATTACAAAAGATTTAATTGCGGTGCCATTTTTGATCCTTCTTCTCCTGTGTTTCAGGATATACTCACAGGCAGGGTGATTGGATGTGGTCGTGAACAGAGAGGGCTTTATAGACTGGTCCAACCTCCGTGTGCTGGTACAGCTACTATTCCGTCTGGATCTCTTTCTCCTTTCATGTGGCATCTTCACTTTAGACTCCTTCCTCTGCGGAAGCTGTGTCATGTTCTCCATTAGATCTCTACTTGTACTACCTTTGAGTGTGAGGCATATCAGCTTGGGAAGCATCATCATTCTTCTTTTCCAAGTTGTCAGAGTTGTCACAGTAGTCAGTTGTTTGAGTTGGTTTATTTTGGTATCTGGGTCCTAGTCGTGTTCCCGATCATCATGGACATCAGTTCTATATGGTTGCTGTGCATGATTTCTCTAGACTATCCTGGGTTTTCTTGTTAAAGAATAAGTATGAAGCTGGTCCTATTTTTAAATCATTTCTTATTGAGATTAAGAATATTTTTCTTCTAATGTGAAGTTTATTCGCACTGACGATGCCTTGGATTTGTATTTTACGGTTGGCTGACTTTCTCAGATCTCTTAGTATTATTCATCAGACTTCTTGTGCTTACATTTTGCAGCAGAATGGTGTTGCTGAATGCAAACACAGTCATCTTTTGGATGTCACGCGGACTCTTTTGATTCAGATCGAGCTCCTCATTCATTCTGGGGTGATGCGGTTCTCACTATATGTTACTTGGTGAACCACATGCCTTCTACTATCCTTGGAGAAAAGGTCTCATTCTTGATTGCGTTTCTGAGAAGTACCTATTCTCCTTACTCCCATGGTCTTTGGATCCATGGCATTTGTCCATAATTTTACTCCTGGTCGCGACAGGTTCTCTCCTAGAGCTGTCAAATGTGTGTTTGTTTGTTATTCTCGTACCTAAAAAGGGTATATATGTTTTGATCTTGTAGGGAGAAGATATTATGTGAGCGTTGATATCACATTTTTTTGAGTCTATTATGTATTTTTCTCCTACAGGTGATAGGTTGTCTAATGCTGACTCTAGTGAGGATGTCTTTGTTCCACCACCTCCGTTATCTCCACCAACAACTTCCCATGTTGAGTCACCTCCACCTCTACCACCTCCACCTCCGTCTACCCTGACACAGTTTCTACCCCGAATCTACATTCGTAGGTCTTCTACTCACCCTTCTGCTCATGCGCCTTCCCGTCATCCAGCATGCCTCAGGTATGCAATGAACACACTGTTTCTACTTATGGCACTGGTGATATGATTGTTCCACATGATACTATACAGGAGGATCTTATACCAGAGAACAGAGAGGCTAGTGATCTTGATGTACCTATTGCCTTGAGGAAGCCGCGTCGTAACTATGCCACTTATCCTCTTGCTGAGCATGTTTCTTTGTGCCATCTTTCAGAGGAGGACATGAGGTTTGTTATGATACTCTCAACGGTTACTATCCTGCGAACATATTAGGAGGCTCTACAAGACAGTAGTTGGCGATTTGCCATGGAGGAGGAGATGATCGCTTTGCAGTCTCGTGTTACCTGGAATGTTGTTTCTGCTCCTCCAAGTGCCTCTGTTGTGGGGAGCAAATGGATCTTTACGGTGAAGTAGCAGGCATATGGCAGTGTTGATCGATATAAGGCACGACTTGTAGCACATGGGTTCACCCAGACATATGTGATGGACTATCATGATACCTTCTCTCCAGTGGCCAGACATTCGACATTGCGCATTCTTCTATCAGTTGTTTCACGGGACTGGCCTCTTTACCAACTTGATGTGAAGAATGCGTTTCTACATGGAGATCTTCAGGAGGAGGTATACATGCAACAATCACCAGGGTTTGCTGCTGAGGGGGAGTCCCAGAAGGTATGTACGTTTCATAAGGCGATTCACGAGCTGAAGCAGAGTCCGAGAGCTTTCAGAATTGATAGAGCACCAGGGGTTTGCGCGGTCCACTGCAGATCCCTCGCTTTTTGTTCAGAGGACACAGAGAGGTAGTATTACTATTTTTTGCCTATGTTGATGATATTATTGTTACGGGTGATGATGAGCAGGGCATTCAGGCTGCCAAGGAGTTCCTAGATCAACAGTTTGTGACCAAGGACCTTGGCAATCTTCGATACTTCCTTGGATGAGAGTTTGCCAGGAACCAACATGGTCTTGTGATGACCCAGAGGAAGTTTGTGGCTGATTACTAGAGACATGTATGACAGGGTGCAAGCCTGCTACTACCCCTATGGATCTGAGTATGAGATTATATAATGATACTGAGGAGGTAGATAAGATGATAAGAGGAGATACATGAAACTTGTTGGGAAGCTCCTACATGCTACCATCACCAAACAAGACATATCCTTTGCTGTGAGTAAGGTGAGCCAGTTCATGGAGCAACCCAGAAGGTTCATATGGATATGGTCTATATGCTTTTGAAATATTTGAAGACTTCACTTAGTATTGGTCTTATATCCAGCAAAGGTACGTCTTTTGAGGTGACAGCTTGTGCTGATGCAGACTATGCAGGATGCCCTAGAGACGAGAAGTCTACTTCTGGCCTTGCTATTTTTGTTGGGAGCTCTCTCGTGTCATAGAAAAGCAAGAAGTAAACAATTGTTGCTAGATCCAATGCAGAATCTGAGTACAGGGTCATGGCTTAGGGGAGCACAAAGATGATGTGGGTTAGATCGGTTTTGACTGATCTTGCTGTTGAGGTTCCTCTTCCGATGCAACTTTTATGTGACAGTCAAGCATCTCTATTTATTGTCAATAATCCTGCATTTCATGAACGAACCAAGCATATAGAGGTGGATTGTCATTATACCAGAGACATTACGCAGAAGGGTCTCATATCTACATTACATGTTTTTACAGGAGATCAGATAACTGATATTTTCACCAAGGCCCTTGCTAGAGGTCATTTTCAGAGATGTTCCAAGATGAGCATGATAGACATATATGCTCCAGCTTGAGCGGGAGTGTTGAGATATTTATATTTCTTTATGTTTATTTCTTATTTCTCTTTCTTTCATGTATGTAGAGATATTTCTAGACTTTGTGTACTTTTCTGTTATGTTTAGTTTCTTTTTCCATCTTATGTAATTTACCCATAGGCCTTCTCTATATAAGAGAGCCTAGGGTTCTTTGGAATAAATAATCAACTCCTTTCTTCCAACATGGTATCAGAGCCACCACCAAAACCCTAGCCGCCCTCCCCACCACCGTCGCCAGCCCCAGCCTCGCCACCTCCTGTCGCCGCCGCCGGCCCCGCCACCTCTCCTCTCTCCACCGCCGGCGCCGTCCTCCTCCACTCTCCGCCACCGCCCCCTCCCTCCCTCTTTCTCGCTGCCGACCCCCTCCCTCCCACTTTCTCGCCACCAACCCACCTC
Organism: Ottelia alismoides; assembly: GCA_037367405.1. Classification (NCBI taxonomy): domain Eukaryota; kingdom Viridiplantae; phylum Streptophyta; class Magnoliopsida; order Alismatales; family Hydrocharitaceae; genus Ottelia; species Ottelia alismoides. The sequence goes on along the minus strand of JAZKJV010004220.1, from coordinate 122,673 downwards.
CCCTCTCTCTCCTATGGATTTGAGTGCATAAGTCTACATATGCACTCAAATCCTTGGTTGTTTATGTAGACATTTGATTCTTAGTCTATAAACCCTAGTTCTTCTTCTCCGGCAACCATGTCAGAAAATAAGGTCGACATGGCCTCAATAGGCATTTTTAAAGATCCAGCGCCCATTGTCAAGATGGATGGGATGGACTATGCAGTTAATGGGTCTCATGAAGTCAAATGGTAAGAAGCACATTCTTACCGAAGATGAGCCGGCAAAGAAAGCTGGGGTTTATGCCTCATGGGAGGCCGATGATTCATATGCCAAAGTTTGGCTTTCAGGCACACTGACGATGGAGATCGCTAATGATGTACTCCATCAACCCACTACTAAGGCGATGCAGGACATCCTTGCAGCGACATACTCGTAGATACGAAATGAGACCAAGATCCTTCAACTCCAGGACGACATATTTACGATGAATCAGAATGGTCGGCCTCTGCATTCATTATATACATCCTTGCGAGGGATGTTTGAGAAGCTTTACAACATCATTCCCCTTACGACGACTCCCGAGCAGCAGAAGACGTTTCAGAATGCTACTATGGTGGGGGTCTTGCCAGCGACACTTGACCCTAAATATGATGCTGCTCGCTCGCAGATTCTTGCAGATGCTACTATTCCTCCAGTGGAGGAAGTGTACCACAGGCTCAACAGAATTACAGTCTCGTCTTCTGCTACTACTCAGCCTCCTTCGGCGATGGCGGCTTCCAGAGGCAGAGGAGCCTATTCTTCTTTCCGTGGCCGTGGACCTCGTGGTCGAGGTGGCCGCATTCTGTCATCGTCCATGTCATACGGAGGAGACATGCTATTGTAAGCATGGGTTTCTAGCATCGGCACGGGTAGCCGAGCATATTGCGTCTCCACAGACATCTACTTCAGACCAACGATTTGAGGATCTTGTTGCCAGACTGCGAGATATCATGCCTCCTGCCTCTACTGACTCTCCAGGAGGCTCCTCGGACGTAGCTGCTTCAGCTTCTGCCAGTACGTCGGCCACCGCTAGCACCTCAGGTAGTGCTTATGCCCTTACTTCCTATCACGGATCTGATGTTTCAGAATGGATTATGGACTCCGACGCGACACATCATCTTTGTCGAGACAAAGATAAGCTTACCTCATACAGGGAGGTTCCACCAGGGCGATCTGTAGTGATAGCAGATGGGACCCATTCCTCAATCGTTGGACAGGGGGAGATCAGTTTGACACCCTCTATGCGTCTTCAGAATGTCTTGCTTGCTCCAGATTTTTCGATGAGTTTATTATCTATCAATCAGATTACGAAGGATTTGCACTGTCAAGCTATTTTTGACCTATCATCTCTTGTTTTTCAAGACATTCTTTATGGGCAGGGTGATTGGCTGTGGCTGTGAGCATGATTGTCTCTATTGTTTGGTCCGAACTCCTTATGTTGGTGTCTCGTCTCAGTCCAATGGACCAGTTTCTCCATTCACATGGCATCTACGATTTGGTCATTTCCCTTTTCAGAAGATGCGTCATATCCTGCCCCAGACACTGGGTTCTTCCTTCCAGTGTGAAGTGATGCAGCATGGACCCAACGGCTAGGGCCGAATTTTTAGTTAATTTTATTTACGTTTATTAAGTTGTCACATTTTTAATTTAAATAAAGAGATCACATGTGATCTCAATTAGTTTTAATTTGAATTTCAAATTAGGTAGTTAGTCGGTTAATTAGTTAGAGTCAATTTAGGATAATCGGTTATTTTTCTATTTTTGTAATATCATCCCTCCTATATAAAGGGATGAGGGTCCATTGTGTTCGACAGTTCAGGATGTTATCAAATTGAGATTTTATCTCTCTCTCCCTTGTCTCTCTCTCTCTACGCGTGGTCTACACGCCTTCTTCTCCCTCAACCCCTCGTTCCCGACGAGATTTCTTTCTTCTCAACCCCTCTATATTCTTCTACCAAAATCCACCGTTCAAAAATTCAAATTTTATCGCCGCGCCAAAATCGTTTTGCATCATTTGGTATCAGAGCATGGAAACCGAATCGTTCTCACGATTCGACGATCCTGTTGAATATTGGCGTTTGAAGTTTGGTCTCAGCCGTCCGTCTCATGGTTCGCGCTCACGTTCAAAGAAGTCCCATCAACGACTTATATCATGCATCAAGGTGCACGCATGGTTGGACGCTCTAAACGACGAAGATTCATCCATCAACGACAAAAATCAGACTTTTGCAACTGCGGTACAACCTGATTTCAGCCCAAAAGATGAAGGTATTTCCATTCTAGATGAAGGTTTATTTGATACAACTCCTGTGGAACCAAACAATGAAGACAAAGGGCCGATTTTTGATGAAAATGCGGACGAAGAATCTGGATTCGAAGTCGAAGTTGCTGTCCAGGAGATTTCAGACCAGCCGTCTTCACCAATAGCGCCCCCGATTTCCGCTCCAGACGTCGTTTCCCCTTCAGATTCGCGTACCGCCGGCCTACAGCCGCCCCTCCACGCGGTTGCGCCTTCCCGGTGCCCCCAGCGACTCCCCTGTCAGCCCATACCGCCGACCCACCTCCCCGCCAGTCGATCGCCGCCCTCCCCTCGGCCTCGCCATCACTCCGCCCCTCTTCCCCTGCCTCCCCCGCACCTCTCGGCCCCGCCACCCGTGACCGGCCCCCGCGCCGCCTCCTCACAACCCCGACATTCCCTCCGCCTCGCGCACCAAACCCTCTCCACTGTACGCCCCCCGCAACCAAGCCGAACCCGATCACACCTCCCCTCGCCGCGATCGATGCCGCCCTACCCAGTCGCCCCAGCCGCTCTGACACCGTCGCCGCTCTCTTCCCCCCTTCCCCCCTCCGCGCGAGAAGGATGCGCCCGTCGACGATGCCTCCAACAATATCGGCCCCGCTGCCTCTGGCACATCAAGAAGGAAACCCTAGCACGGGAGCCTCATACAGGAACGCCCACATCCCCGAGATTTGGGGTTGAGAAATTAAGTGGGAAAAGTTACGGAGAACCCCCTGCAGGCAAAAAAATTTATTCAAAGAGAAGGCTCAAAGGCTCCTCTAACAATATAAGTTGTAATGAAGGGTACGAAAACTGCAGGGATGCCCTCCAATTGGAAAGAACTACAAACGTAACGTTGAAAAGGATCGAATTGGAGGAAAGTTCAAAGACGACTTCTCCAACGACGCACCTACATCAAGTAATTCGTCGGGAGACGAATTTTTAAAGCGGAGGAGAGTTGATGCAGCATGGACCCAACGGCTAGGGCCGAATTTTTAGTTAATTTTAATAGTTAATTTTATTTACGTTTATTAAGTTGTCACATTTTTAATTTAAATAAAGAGATCACATGTGATCTCAATTAGTTTTAATTTGAATTTCAAATTAGGTAGTTAGTCGGTTAATTAGTTAGAGTCAATTTAGGATAATCGGTTATTTTTCTATTTTTGTAATATCATCCCTCCTATATAAAGGGATGAGGGTCCATTGTGTTCGACAGTTCAGGATGTTATCAAATTGAGATTTTATCTCTCTCTCCCTTGTCTCTCTCTCTCTACGCGTGGTCTACACGCCTTCTTCTCCCTCAACCCCTCATTCCCGACGAGATTTCTTTCTTCTCAACCCCTCTATATTCTTCTACCAAAATCCACCGTTCAAAAATTCAAATTTTATCGCCGCGCCAAAATCGTTTTGCATCATGAAGCGTGTCAGTTGGGAAAGCATCACAGATCTACTTTCCCTAGTCGTCAGTCTCGGAGCAGTAGCTCCCATTTTGAATTATTTCATGTTGACATTTGGGGTTCGAGTCGTGTCCCTGATCACCAGGGACACATGTTTTATCTAGTTGTGGTTGATGATTTTTCTCATTTGTCACGGGTGTTTTTGTTGAAGAATAAATCTGAAGCAGGGGATGTGATCAAAAATCTTATAAATGAAGTGCAGAATGTTTTTTCGTCTACTGTGAAAATTGTGCGTATGGATAATGCTTTGGAATTTTGTACTCGTGCTTATTCTCACTTTTTCTTGTCTAGAGGCATTATCCATCAAACAACCTATGCTTACACGTCCCAACAAAATGGCGTTGCAGAAAGAAAGCGTCACCATCTCCTTGATATCACTCGGACTCTACTTATTCAGAGTTGCGCACCCATTTCCTATTGGGGTGATGCTGTGCTTATGGCATGTTATTTGGTGAATCGTATGCCATCCTCTGTCTTAGGTGAGAAAGTTCCTCTTTCAGTTGTCTTCCCCGACAAGGAATTATTCTCCCTTAATCCTCGTGTCTTTGGCTCGGTTGCTTTTGTCCATCAGCTCTCTCTAGGACTTGACAAGCTCTCACCTAGGGCTGTCAAGTGTGTATTTGTTGGGTACTCTTGTACGCAGAAGGGTTACCAATGCTATGACCCTTTGAACAGGAAATATTATGTCAGTGCCGATGTCACATTCTTTGAGTCTGTGATGTATTTCTCCTCTGCAGGTGACAGGTTGACTTCCTCCACTACTGATGATGAGATTTATGTGCCACCTCCTCCTATGCATCCATCCGTTCCCATACCAGTTCCTGTTGTTCCACCACCACCACCACCACCACCTCCACATCCACCCGTGCCATCTTTACCGCGATTCTATACCCGTCGTCATGTCCCTGTTCATGGAACTCGTCAATCATTAACCACGCCTCAGGATTGTCCAGGTAACATTACTAACGATGGGTCTGACGATGTGCAAGGATCTCTGCAGGAGAATAGCATACCTGCGAGTATGGTTGTTGATGATTTGAATGTATCTATTGCCTTACGGAAGCAAAAGCGTACATGTGCATCCTATCCACTTGCTTCACAGGTTTCTTTCCATCGCATCACTGGAGATTTTCAGCGGTTTGCCGTGGCCTATCGTGGAAATATCACGGAATTATCAGGATGCATTGAAGGAGAGCTGCTAACGTTCTGCCATGGAGGAGGAAATGGCTGTTTTGAGGTCACGTGGTACATGGAGCTTGGTTTCTGCTCCTCCAGGAGCCTCTGTTGTCAGCTGTAAATGGGTATTTACTGTCAAATATCATGCAGATGGCAGCCTTGATCGTTACAAAGCAATGCTTGTGGCACGTGGGTTTACTCAAACATACGATGTGGATTATATGGACACATTTCTCCAATTGCACGTTACTCCACTCTACGTGTCCTTTCAGTTGCTGTGGTACGTGATTGGCCCTTGTTTCAGCTTGATGTTAAAAATGCATTTTTGTATGGGGATATGCAGGAAGAAGTCTACATGCAGCAGCCTCTGGTGTTTGTTGCTGAAGGGGAGAGTCAGATGGTGTGTAGACTTCACAAGGCAATATATGGCCTTAAACAAAGCCCACAGGCCTGGTTTTAGAAGCTTTCTGACCTAATTCAGAAGCAAGGGCTCAAAAGATCAAATGCAGATCATTCTTTGTTTGTTCAGAAGACTCCCAGAGGTATTGTTGTTATCATGGTTTATGTTGATGATTTACTTGTTACGGGAGATGATATGCATGAGATAAAGATGGCAAAAGCATTTCTAGGCCATCAGTTTGTTACTAAAGGATCTTGGTACCCTACGATATTTTCTGGGGTTGGAATTTGCTAGGAATGTGCTGGGTCTTGTGATGACCCAAAGGAAGTATATTACAAACATGCTTGTTGAGACGGGCATGATTAGCTGTCGACCCTCGACTACTCCCATGGATCGTAGCATGAAGTTATATGATGATAATACGTATGAGGTTGACAGGAGAAGATATAGAGAGATGGTGGGAAAACTTCTCTATATTACTATCACTAGACCTGACATCGCTTTTGCAGTGAGTCGGGTGAGTCAGTTCATGGAACAACCCAGACAAGTACACATGGATGCTATATACATGATACTGAGATATCTAAAGTCGTCTCCAGGTACAGGACTACTGTTCAGGAAAGAAACAAATATCTCAGTTTCTGCACGTGCTGATGCAGATTATGCAGGATGCCCTAAGGATTAGAAGTCTACTTCAGGTTTTGCAGTATTTGTTGGTAGTTCTTTGGTTTCTGTAAAAGCAAGAAACAAACAGTGGTGACTAGATCTAGTGCTGAATCTGAGTACAGGGCCATGGCACAAGCATGTACATAGATGATGTGGGTTCGAGCTGTGTTGGAAGATTTGCATATAGATGTACCTCTACCCATGCAACTACAATGTGACAATCAAGCATCGCTATTCATTGCTAATAATCCTGCATTTCATGAAAGGACAAAGCATATTGAGGTAGACTGCCACTATACTAGAGATATGATTCAAAAGGGCTTGATTTCTACTTCCTATGTCAGTTCAGTAGAGCAGACCGCAGACATCTTTACCAAACCATTGCTCAAAGGGCCATTCCAGAAGTGTTCTTCCAAGCTAAGCATGATTGACATCTATGCTCCATCTTAAGGATGAGTGTAGAGATATTTCTAGACTCTGTGTACTTTTATGTTATGTTTAGTTTATTTTTCCATCTTATGTAATTTACCCATAGGCCTTCTCTATATAAGAGAGCCCAGGGTTCTTTGGAATAAGTAATCAACTCCTTTCTTCCAACAATATACCTCTCGTGTAATTTACCCAGGGCTTTTCTCCTATATAAGAGAACCTTAGGTTCTCAATAATCATATCAAAGTTTCATTTTCCTTCTAATAAAAACAAATAAAAATAAAAATCCTAACAACTCTTAATTATCCCTTAGCCTGCATAACTAACTAATTAAATCCTAAATGGACTCTAACCAATTAAATAATTAATTTGAGATCACAAACGATCTCGTTATTTAAATTAAAAAGCAACATACTCAACTAACTGTAAAATAATTCGACTTTAATTAAAGAACGAAAATTAAACCCTAGTTGTTAAATTTCAACGGATGGAAATTTTTAGTTGAGCCCCAATTGGCCGTCCCGCACTTCATCAGCTCTCCTTAGCTTGAAAAATTCATCTCTCGATGAATTACTTGTTCGATCCGTCAGTGGAGAATTTCAAATGGATTGGTCGATCAGATGTCCCCAATTTCGCTCTTTCTCCACGTTACGTTTATAATTTTTTTCCACTGAGGGGTATGACTGCAGAAGTTCTACCCCTTCACTTAAAATAACTCTCCCCTTTGGCTTCTTCTTTACCTTTACCGTTTTATAAAAAGGTTTTTGAGTGGGTGGCTTGAGAAAATTTTCCAGAAGATATTTGACTCCCCTTTCTTGGGGAGAAAGCATCCGATCAAATAGGAAATTTTTTCTTCTTAGGGAGTGTTCCTCCCAAACCCGATGGCGGCGCCGTCCAAGGTGAAGTTGGCGGTGGTGATCTCTTCAGATGCATGCAAGGCGATGGCCTTCGGAGGGGGCGGCGGCGTCGGGTAGAGAGGAGTGTCACGACGTAGGCTATGGGGAATGGGGTGGGGGGAAAGAGGTAGCGGTGACGCATGGGTGAGGTGGAGGGGCCGGGGCGGTGATATTAAGGCCGCGGGAGGGAGGTCCGAAGTCGGTGGTGGAGGTATGAGAGGGGGTGAGGGTGGTGCCTGGGTATAGAGGAGGTTGGTAGGGGGGCTGGAGGGTTCGTCGGAGGTGTGGGGGTGGTGGGAGGGGTTGGAGGAGTTGGCGAGGATGCTTCGAGACCACAGGGGACTGGCTGTAGAGGCGGGGAAGGAAGCATGGGTGTTGGGTTGGCTAGAGGGGGTGCAGGTGGTAATGGTGGGGTCGTAGATGGAGCGATCGATGTCGTAGGAGCGGGATTCGATGACATTGAAGCTTCCAGAACTGCCTGGGCAACAGATGTAGGGACGGTTTTGGGGATGGGACGGGGCTGCCGTGGGGCTGGGGGGTTCACTAATGATGGGGGGTTGGCGAAGGAGACCCACGAGAGGGCTGCGTTTGTCGGTGGTGTCGATTTCACCAGCGTAGGTTGGTCAGAATCTTGCTGGACATCAAGCAGAACGTTGTCGACGCCTTTTTTTTCTTGTTTTTCTTCCTCGGAAATCAGGACAACAGCTTCGACGACGGGAGACTTCGATCCTGTGGTGCTTAGGGTTCGAAAATCAGTAATCAAATAACGTAGATTCGATTGAAATTTAAGCAATACAATCATTAACTCCTTGTTGCAGGTTCCATTGGCTCATCATTTACGTTCCGACGAACGATAGTTTTTCATTGCGTGCCTGCGCAAGCATTTGTATGGATCGTTAGATTGTGAGGGTGAGCTGTGAGCCATGCTCTGATACCAATTGATGCAGATGAGAAATTTCAACGGTGATGAATAATAAATTTGATAGTGGAAAAAATACTATTTGGTGGATGAAATTGGAGGGAGGGAGAAGAGAAGCCTCGCTGGAAGCGAGAGATTTGGGAAAGAGAAGCGTGAAGATCGCGTAGAGGGAGAAGAGAAGGGGAGGAGATATGAGATAAATCTCAAATTGATTTCAACTTGAACCGTCGAATACCGTTCCCTTTGCTCCCTTTATATAGGAGGGAAGGGGGATTACAATCTAAATTAAAAGAAAACAAATAAAAATAAAAATCCTAACAAATTTTAATTATCCTCTACCCTGCCTGCCTAACTAATTAAATCCTAAATGGACTCTAACCAATTAAATAATTAATTTGATATCATAAACAATCTCGTTAATTAAATAAAAATGCAACGGACTCAATTAACCATAAAATAATTCGACTTTAATTGAGCCCCAATTGGCCGTCCTGTGCTGCATCCTAGGAGAAGCTACCGCACTGGTTTGAGGTGGCACGGCAAAGGAATTTTGGGGCTTCCAACTTTGTAGGCAGACTCGTTAGTTGCAGATCTCGAAGTCGGAGGTCAAAGTGGCGGTGTTCCTATTGAATGCTGATGGGGCACCATGGCCTGATATTTTCCCAGTTTTGTTCTATAATGTATTGTGGGAGGTGATTGTGAACCCCTCAGGATCCGGGTACCCGTTTACAACAAAATTCGTAATAATTCATTCACATTGATCGCAGAAGTTGTAGAAAAGCAGGGAAAATTTTTCGCGCGACTAATTATCCACATGACATTCACATCCACAACATAACCACAAAGTAAAAGAGACAATGGCACCAAAATTTTCTTTTCATTAATATTCATATCAAGTTACCACATGTACAAGGATCTTCCATTACAACATATATCCCAAAGTGTGATACAAAAGAGATAGCATTTACATCATCATCTGAACAAAAACTGAGACAAGTAATTCATACCGTCTAGTGTATACTCTGTCTCCTGGAAGCATGTAGCTACTGAGCTGCTACTAAACCGCAGGCTGTTTGCCTGCCAAACACATTAGGAAAGAAGAGGCGTCAGCCATTGCTGGTACCTCCCAAAACTTATAAAAATAACTAGACATTTAATATGTGCAAAAGCAAGCAAGTAGAAAGGTGGTATAAGTAAAATCTACATCTACTTGCGTAAGTAAAAAGGGGATTCAAGTTGTTTGTAATGCATTTCTAATGATTTCCCCCAGAACCCGACATTTCCCCCATATTACCTATTTATTTGTAGTTGAATAATCATGAGGGTATTGGTGTGAGCATATATATCAATTGCTTCAGAGATCATGTTGGTGAGTAAAAATGGAAAAGTTAAGATTGTAAAGATCTATTAATTTATTTAAATTCTTGGGTAGCGAGAATAGTCTTTTGATCATAACTTCTCCAATTCTTAACTTCAATGTTTCAGATATAACTCCTGATGTTGTAGATATAGATATGGATGATCTAGATATAGAATCGCCAAGTCTGTTTGGCGAAGTAACTCAAGCGGTGAAGAAGCCTACAAATGGCTCTTCCGTCTCGCCCTCTAATTGGAAGCGCGGTCCAATAGAGGGATAGGTCTACACCCCAACTACGCCACTGAGACGGGTGAGAGAGACTCCCTAGAAAAGTCAATCTAGAAAACTGCCCGACTAGTACGGGCGGACGAGCTCGTACGAAAAACTGAAAAACAAGGATCCCCCGCCTGGGTATCCTAAAACAAAGGGTCAGCGGAACTGGTCTAAAGTCTGGATCCCAACGAGGCATAAAAACACTGCGAGCTCGCGTAAAAACCGTGTAAAAGACTGGGATCCTAGACCCGCGCACTTGGCGGCCGCTGCCCTAACTGGGCTTCCTATTCTCCCGCCCAGTTGAGGGTCACCGCGCCCTCGCACGGTCAGGTGTAAAGATTACCATAACCGGCATTATAAATTCTCAGATGTCCTTGATTCACCATCATATTGATGTACTAATTACCTTGTAATTGAGGTAATATCTTTGTGAATATTCAGTCAGTAAATCTTAGATATATAAATTGGACTTGTTGAGATTTGTTACATGTCTCGATTAATTATAAAATTTCAAAGTGATCTGGCATAACTAGGAAACTCATAAACTTAGTAAATATATATATGTGTGGTTGACTTGAGCATAGATTTCATATGACACATATCTTTCAAGATCCAGCTCATTTTATGGCCTATTAATTATGATATCATTTCGTGATATCTTCTTTTATTATTCATACTTGAACACCTTGAAGATATACTAAATATTTATAAGGTATTACTGTTGGTCTTAGGAAATTCCAGTTAAAGCATGGGTCGCAGCCATATTCGTAAGAAAACATTCTTGTCTATTAAATGTGAGCATGGATGTGAACTGAATTTAGCATAAACAACCTACATCATATTTCCCAATTACAATGGATGAGTTTTGTAATATATTGCTCGTCATATATTGTTCTTCAGGTAAAAGGGCCCTAAAGAAAAAAAAATAAGAATATGGCTTTACAAAGAGTGCCTGGAAACAAATCACATATGCCCTATCTATCTAATTATTTTTATTAATAGATGTTTTTTTTCCTTTCAAATCTTTTAGGCTGAAATCAATCTTTTAGGCTGAAATCATGTTTAATCCAGATCAACAATTTGTCAAAGTCCAACAGTAATACTACTTTTAGGTCTAATTTTTTATATTTAATCAAGATCAAATTACATCAATGTTTAAAGTTATAGGTACTTTATTTTCTTCAATTTAACAAGAATATCAGTATCTCAATCTCAGTTGAGATTTTAAGCAAAAACAGAACAAAGCAGGAAATTTTAAAATTTTCCATTAATACCTTTCTGTTGAAATTTTAATTATAACATATCACAGATAGTATAAATTTAATATATTTTTTTTCAAATAATTCGGTTGAGTTTTTAAACAGAGCAGAATACTGCTCAGAACACAGAACTCAGATAGCAAAAATTTGATTTTTTTTTTCAAAAATTTCGGATGAGCTTTTAAACAAAGCAGAATACTGCAGAATTTTTTTTTGATAGCAGATCTAATTGATTACAAATAAAAGAGTTCTAACTGTGAGCATATTTAGTCTAAATAGGATAGAGGATTAAGATAAAAAGATGCATAACTACATGTATGGCAGCAAAGGATGGGGAAGAAGGTACCTCAAAACCTCTAATTTAGAGGATTTTCTTAACATGCAGGATGATCCCCAGCAGTTGTAGTTGCTTGCTTTCTTGGAAAGCCACGATGGTTGCAAGAAGCTTTTAAAGGAGGAGGAGAAACAACGACTATAGTTGTTGGAGGAGCTTTTAATGGGGATTGGTAGCTGCTTGTTGCAGTGAGATTAGCAGTAGTCGGTCTGATACTTAGACCAACACTGCAACTCTGACGAGAAGGCTGGAGAAGAGTAGAAACTAATGGAGAAAGAAAGAACTTTGGGGTTATAAATAAGGGAAAAAGATTAGCCCTTTTGTTGACAAGTGGAGATAAGAGTTTGACCACATGGAAAACAACTAGGGAGACAAGTGGGGCTGCTGTAGCAGCTGTAAATTTCAAAACTAAAAATTTTTTTATTGTTTTTTTTAACCGCACAGTCTGTCTGTATTATTATTTTTATTCATTCCCCCCCTTTTTTTTACAAACTTCTCCTTATTTGAAATACTCAAAATAGATCGTATCTGCACCTCGAGCTTTCGTTTTCGACGCGAAATATCTTGATTTTATCGTCTTTCAACGGCGATCAAAATAAGTATAATATTGATATACTTCCGATCGAGTTTTGAATACCCGAAATTTTCGGATACGTTTTTGTTTAAGATTAAATTTTGTGATTTAATAATATCAAACGACCGCCGATTGACGAACGGTCGATTCCGTTGATCTTGTTTCGTCGAATCGGATCTAATGATGGTCTCGGTTTGTTTCGCGGTATCCGAATTTGCGTCGTGGCTTTTCACGGCGCGCGATACGGTGTGACCGATTTTCGGTCGATTTCTCCCGAACGACTTTTGATTCATGATCAATTGGTCGTTTTAGGTTGTTTAGTATTGACCGACAACGTTTTTGGGTTCATTAGACCCAAAATCGGACGAGTTCGGGTTTGTTGGATTCCGGATGTTACAAATATAAAAACCTCAAAGGGAGTCTCGTCCTCGAGACTCGAGTCAAGGTCATTAAGTATCTTGTTGGGATTTTATATGTCCATAAAAACCTCAAAGGGTTTTGAACCCATAAAAACCTCAAAGAGAAAACAAGCCATATATTTGAACAAATATTTTATTACAAAAGCTTGTTTTGGTTATTACCTCAGAAAAGCTGCGGGTATCGTGCCCGCATGTCGGCTTCGGTCTCCCACGTCGCCTCTTTGACGCCGTGTCGGTGCCACAAAACCTTGACCAATGAAATCTCCTTGCTGCGAAGCTTCTTCACAGCACGGTCAAGTATCTGAACTGGCTTCTCCTCATAAGTCAGATCCGGCTCTACATCAAGATTCTCATAACTGATGATGTGTCGAGGGTCGTGGACATACTTCCTCAGATTGGATATGTGGAAAACATCATGAATAGCTGAAAGATGTGGAGGAAGGGCTATTCGGTATGCCACTTTCCCCACTCTAGCCAGAATCTCAAAAGGTCCAACATATCGCGGCGCCAACTTACCACGAACACCGAATCTCTGTACTCCCTTCATGGGAGATACTCGCAAAAATACCCAATCTCCAACCTATAATTGATAGGAATGTCATTAATATGAGGTTAAGTTAATTTTGAAATAAAGGAAGAGAAGAAGATTGGATACCTGGAATTCCAAATCTCTTCTCCGACGGTCTACATAACTCTTCTGGCGACTCTGTGCCGTCAGAAGCCTCCGTCTCACAAGATCAACAGCTCTCGCAGTCTCCTCCAACATATCCACGGAATATAAAGCATGATCACCTACCTCACGCCAACTGAGAGGTGTGAGGCATCTCCGCCCGTATAGGGCTTCGAATGGTGCCATGCCAATACTGGAGTGATAGCTGTTGTTGTAGGTGAATTCCACCAAAGGCAAATGGTCCTTCCAGGACCCTTTCCACTCCAAAGTGCATGCGCGAAGTAGATCCTCAAGCGTCTGAATGGTGCGCTCACTCTGCCCGTCTGTCTGCGGCTGGTATGCAGAACTCATCTTTAGCTCTGTCTGTAGTGCTGACATGAACTGATGCCAATAATGAGATGTAAATCTCGAATCCCTGTCAGACACCACCTCTCGTGGTATACCATGCAGCTTGATAATGTTCTGCACATAGAGCTTGGCCAATCTGGATGGAGTGTAAGTCGTGTTGACAGGTATAAAATGGGCTGACTTGGTCAACCTATCAACAACGACCCAAATGGAATCATGGCCACCCGGTGTCTTTGGCAATCCCGTGACAAAATCCATAGAAATGCTCTCCCACTTCCACTCGGGAATGGGGAGAGACTGCAGTAATCCTGGCGGTCTCTTGTGTTCAGCCTTGACCATCTGACAGGTCATGCATCTGCTGACATGTTGCGCCACATCGCGCTTCATTCCATCCCACCAGAAATGTCGACGCAAGTCACGGTACATCTTCGTACTGCCTGGATTGATAGATAACCGTGAACTGTGTGCCTCGTCCAGAATGTCTCTGCGAAGCTGCTCGTCATTGGGTACAACAACCCGTCCTGCCTTCCATAAAATAGACTCCATCACAACAAAGTCGTCAAATTCGTCCTTGACGGCGTGCATGTATCTATCATGAATCCAAGGATCGGTCTTCTGGCCATCTACAATACGATCCCAAAGACTGCTGTATCGTGGAGGCACGGCGGTAGAAATGGATGCGCTTTCATGAGGATGCCAATCGGTCAAAGCTGCAAGCGTATCCCACGTGTATAGCCAGTTCGCCGTACCATCAGCATGCGCTCTCCTGCTAAGTGCATCAGCCACCACGTTTCCCTTACCGGGATGGTAAGAGATCGTGCAATCATAATCCTTCAACAGCTCGAGCCATCTGCACTGTCTCATGTTCAACTCCTTCTGATCAAAGATGTACTTTAGGCTCTTGTGATCCGTGAAAATCTCGAAGTTCACCCCATATAGATAGTGGCGCCAGATCTTCAAGGCGAAGACAACTGCCGCCAACTCCAAGTCATGTGTGGGTTTGTTCCGCTCGTGCGGTCTCAACTGTCGTGATGCGTAAGCAATTACCTGTCCTCTCTGCATCAACACTGCTCCTAGACCTTCTCCAGATGCATCCGTGTAGACTGCATAGTCCTGAGTGCCTGAAGGAAGAGCGAGAATAGGCGCTGTAGTCAACCTCTCCTTCAATGTCTGGAAGGCCTGCTCACATGAATCGTCCCAAATGAATGGAACTCCCTTCTGCGTCAACCGTGTAAGAGGGGAACAATACGTGAAAATCCGCTGACGAAACGTCTGTAATAACCTGCTAGCCCAAGGAAGCTCCGAATCTGCGTGACAGTCTTGGGCTGTTCCCAAGACATAACTGCATCTATCTTCGCAGGATCAACTGCAATGCCTGCTCCAGAGATGATATGCCCGAGAAATGAGACATGGGATAACCAGAACTCACACTTGCTCAACTTGGCATATAGCTTGTGCTCCCGCAATGTATCCAGGACAGTCCGTAGATCATTCGCATGATCCCATTCATTCCGTGAATAGATGAGCTCATCATCGATGAACACTACTACAAACTTGTCCAAGTATGGACGGAAGATACGGTTCATCATATCCATGAAAGCCGCAGGGGTATTGGTGAGCCCAAACGGCATCACCACAAATTCGTAGTAT
The DNA here is from genome assembly GCA_037367405.1 of Ottelia alismoides. Taxonomy (NCBI): domain Eukaryota; kingdom Viridiplantae; phylum Streptophyta; class Magnoliopsida; order Alismatales; family Hydrocharitaceae; genus Ottelia; species Ottelia alismoides. The sequence continues at coordinate 107,544 of JAZKJV010004220.1, read as the reverse complement.
CCATAGCGAGTCCTGAAGGCTGTCTTCAGAATGTTCGACTCGCGAATCCTTAGCTGATGGTAGCCTGAGCGAAGATCGATCTTCGAGAAAATCGAAGATCCCTGGAGCTGGTCAAACAAATCATCGATGCGTGGCAAAGGATAACGATTCTTCACCGTTCTCTTGTTCAGCTGCCTGTAGTCAATACATAACCTCATGGATCCATCCTTCTTCTTGACAAATAGAACCGGAGCACCCCAAGGTGAAGTGCTCGGTCTCACGAATCCCAAATCTAGCAACTCCTGCAACTGCACCTTCAGCTCCCTCAACTCGGCTGGTGCCATGCGATAAGGTGCCATAGAGGTGATCTCGAACTCGATCTCTCTCTCAGGAGGTAATCCTGGTAGCTCATCAGGAAATACGTCAGGATATTCTGAAACTACTCGGATGTCCTGTATCATCGGCTCCTGATCAGACACCTCCCGAACAAAAGCAAGATATGAATAGCAACCCTGGTCAACAAGTCGCTGGGCTCGCAATACTGAAATGTACTCCATGGTGGAGTCATGTGTAGTACCCTCAAAAGTGAACTCGGGTAGATCTGGAATCCTGAAGACAACCGTTTTCCTAAAGCAATCAACAAGTGCATGATGAGCGGATAGCCAATCCATGCTTAAAATCAAGTCGAACTCATCAAGCTGTAAGAGTAGATAGTCTGCGATCATCTCATGACCGCCAATCAGTATGGGCAAGTGCCTGACTATTACAGATATGACAAATAACTGGCCACCTGGCCCTCGGATGTGATATGGAGACGATAGCGTCTCTGCAACTCTATCTAAAGAAACAAGCAACCTCGAAGCAAGGAAAGAGTGTGTCGCGCCGGAATCGAATAAAACATGGAAAGGTCGGCCCAAGACTGAGACCATACCTTTCACCACTGTAGCCGCTGAACGTGCCTGCTCCTCAGTAACGGCATGTAACTGTCCCTGCCTGGCTGATGCAGCACTAGAACCTGCCACACTCTGCGTCTGTCTCTGCTGCTGCCGCCTAAAGTTGGAGTTCCTGCCACGGAAACTCCTTGAACGCTGTGTCTGAGGCTGTGACTGTGAAGGCTGTGGCTGAGGCTCGCCAGAAGCCTGTGGGCACTGTGCTCGGTAATGTCCCCACTCATGACATCGATAGCATCTGACTGGCCTGGTAGGTGGAGTAGCTGTGCCTGTGCTCCGAGCTGGTCCGGCTGGTGGTCGGTCTACTCGCTGCGACCCAGATGGTCGAGCAGAATCTGTGCCACGTCCGACAAGTGCTCCTCCTAGAGTAGTCGATGGAGAAGAGCGAGCACTGCTAGAGAATGTCGAACCTGTAGGTCGGAACCGTCTGTCTGACCTCTGCTGCTGAAACGGTCGACGTATCGGTCCAAAAGATCGTCGCGGTCTAGGTGCTGCTCCAGACGAGCTCCCGAAACGTCTCCCCCTGATGTCCTCGAACTTCTCCGCAGCATCGGTAGCCTCGGAGATAGAAGTGATGTGTAATCCTGCCAGCTTCTCCTGCACCTCCTCTCGCATGCCACCAATGAACTTCTCCAGATTCTCCTCTGGAAATGCGCCAGCTGCTCGTGTATGTCGTGACAGCTCTGTGTATCTGATAAAGTAATCTCTGGATGTCATCTGTCCCTGACGGAGCTCGGCAAACTGTCGGCGCTGGGACTCCTTCCACTTCGCAGAAAAGAAGTGGGCTCTGAACCTCGTCTCGAAATCGTTCCAAGTAGGCTCTCGGCCTAACTCGGACGCTACGGCCTCCCACCATCGCTCGGCGAAGTCTGTCAGTGAATACTCTATGAAAGATAGCCATGTGTTTCGTGGCGCATGAATTGCCCTGAGCACCTTCATTACTCTCTTCAGCCATTGCTCAGCATCATCTGGTGGACCTGTGCCCTCGAACAAGGGTATGTTGGCCCGCTGATAAGAAGTGAAGACCGACTGGTGCCTGTGAATGGCTGAATACTCGTGTGCATCCTCACCAACGAAGTCAATAGGGTCCTGCTCCCTGTCTAAGTCTGCATCCTCCTCAGCTCCATGCTCTGGAATGCTCTCTAGTGGATCGTCAGGATGAGGCTGCTCCACCTCAACAGACTGGTGCTGGTCCTGCCGTGTTCCATCCCGAGATGGATGGTACGTGAAATCTGACAGATCCTCAAATCTCATCTCTATGTCCGTCTGCCTGTCAGCAATCTCGGTCTGCTGGGCCAATATCTGCTCCTGCTGGCTTCTCATAGCAGTCTGCTGCTGCTGAAGATCGGTAAGTGCGCTCAGTATGCGTGCCAGCTGATCAGAAGTATCCTGACCTGGTCGAGATGCCATGGCTCTGTGTGAGAACCATAATTAGTCATAAAGATGCCCTAGACAGATATTTATCATAAATGCTTTTCTCTTCTTGGGATATAATATGAAAATTAATGAAATTGGTGACATCTGTGGTTATATAATATGAATGTCATATTTCCCTTCTCGCACTCACGACAAGTCGGAAGACTGTCGCTATCCGAGAACTTAATGCGATCGGAATTGTAATATTGCGAATGTGCGTATCAGGGTACCACTGCTCTGATACCAAATTTGTGAACTCCTCAGGATCCGGGTACCCGTTTACGACAAAATTCGCAATAATTCATTCACATTGATCGCAGAAGTTGTAGAAAAGCAGGGAAAATTTTTCGCGCGACTAATTATCCACATGACATTCACATCCACAACATAACCACAAAGTAAAAGAGACAATGGCACCAAAATTTTCTTTTCATTAATATTCATTTCAAGTTACCACATGTACAAGGATCTTCCATTACAACATATATCCCAAAGTGTGATACAAAAGAGATAGCATTACATCATCATCTGAACAAAAACTGAGACAAGTAATTCATACCATCTAGTGTATACTCTGTCTCCTGGAAGCATGTAGCTACTGAGCTTCTACTAAACCGCAGGCTGTTTGCCTGCCAAACACATTAGGAAAGAAGAGGCGTCAGCCATTACTGGTACCTCCCAAAACTTATAAAAATAACTAGACATTTAATATGTGCAAAAGCAGGCAAGTAGAAAGGTGGTATAAGTAAAATCTACATCTACTTGCGTAAGTAAAAAGGGGATTCAAGTTGTTTGTAATGCATTTCTAATAATTTCCCCCAGAACCCGACAATTTCCCCATATTACCTATTTATTTGTAGTTGAATAATCATGAGGGTATTGGTGTGAGCATATACATCAATTGCTTCAGAGATCATGTTGGTGAGTAAAAATGGAAAAGTTAAGATTGTAAAGATCTATTAATTTATTTAAATTCTTGGGTAGCGAGAATAGTCTTTTGATCATAACTTCTCCAATTCTTAACTTCAATGTTTCAGATATAACTCCTGATGTTGTAGATATAGATATGGATGATCTAGATATAGAATCGCCAAGTCTGTTTGGCGAAGTAACTCAAGCGGTGAAGAAGCCTACAAATGGCTCTTCCGTCTCGCCCTCTAATTGGAAGCGCGGTCCAATAGAGGGATAGGTCTACACCCCAACTACGCCACTGAGACGGGTGAGAGAGACTCCCTAGAAAAGTCACTCTAGAAAACTGCCCGACTAGTACGGGCGGACGAGCTCGTACGAAAAACTGAAAAACAAGGATTCCCCGCCTGGGTATCCTAAAACAAAGGGTCAGCGAAACTGGTCTAAAGTCTGGATCCCAACGAGGCGTAAAAACACTGCGAGCTCGCGTAAAAACCGTGCAAAAGACTGGGATCCTAGACCCGCGCACTTGGCGGCCGCTGCCCTAACTGGGCTTCCTATTCTCCCGCTCAGTTGAGGGTCACCGCGCCCTCGCACGGTCAGGTGTAAAGATTACCATGACCGGCATTATAAATTCTCAGATGTCCTTGATTCACCATCATATTGATGTACTAATTACCTTGTAATTGAGGTAATATCTTTGTGAATATTCAGTCAGTAAATCTTAGATATATAAATTGGACTTGTTGAGATTTGTTACATGTCTCGATTAATTATAAAATTTCAAAGTGATCTGGCATAACTAGGAAACTCATAAACTTAGTAAATATATATATGTGTGGTTGACTTAAGCATAGATTTCATATGACACATATCTTTCAAGATCCAGCTCATTTTATGGCCTATTAATAATGATATCATTTCGTGATATCTTCTTTTATTATTCATACTTGAACACCTTGAAGATATACTAAATATTTATAAGGTATTACTGTTGGTCTTAGGAAATTCCAGTTAAAGCATGGGTCGCAGCCATATTCGTAAGAAAACATTCTTGTCTATTAAATGTGAGCATGGATGTGAACTGAATTTAGCATAAACAACCTACATCATATTTCCCAATTACAATGGATGAGTTTTGTAATATATTGCTCGTCATATATTGTTCTTCAGGTAAAAGGGCCCTAAAGAAAAAAAAATAAGAATCTGGCTTTACAAAGAGTGCCCGGAAACAAATCACATATGCCCTATCTATCTAATTATTTTTATTAATAGATGTTTTTTTTCCTTTCAAATCTTTTAGGCTGAAATCAATCTTTTAGGCTGAAATCATGTTTAATCCAGACCAACAATTTGTCAAAGTCCAACAGTAATACTACTTTTAGGTCTAATTTTTTATATTTAATTAATATCAAATTACATCAATGTTTAAAGTTATAGGAACTTTATTTTCTTCAATTTAACAAGAATATCAATATCTCAATCTCAGTTGAGATTTTAAGAAAAAACAGAACAAAGCAGGAAATTTTAAAATTTTCCATTAATATCTTTCGGTTGAAATTTTAATTATAACAGATCACAGATAGTATAAATTTAATATATTTTTTTTCAAATAATTCGGTTGAGTTTTTAAACGGAGCAGAATACTGCTCAGAACACAGAACTCAGATAGCAAAATTTGATTTTTTTTTCAAAAATTTCGGATGAGCTTTTAAACAAAGCAGAATACTGCAGAAAATTTTTTTTGATAGCAGATCTAATTGATAACAAATAAAAGAGTTCTAACTGTGAGCATATTTAGTCTAAATAGGATAGAGGATTAAGATAAAAAGATGCATAACTACATGTATGGCAGCAAAGGATGGGGAAGAAGGTACCTCAAAACCTCTAATTTAGAGGATTTTCTTAACATGCAGGATGATCCCCAACAATTGTAGTTGCTTGCTTTCTTGGAAAGCCACGATGGTTGCAAGAAGCTTTTAAAGGAGGAGGAGAAACAACCACTATAGTTGTTGGAGGAGCTTTTAATGGGGATTGGTAGCTGCTTGTTGCAGTGAGATTAGCAGTAGTCGGTCTGATACTTAGACCAACACTGCAACTCTGACGAGAAGGCTGGAGAAGAGTAGAAACTAATGGAGAAAGAAAGAACTTTGGGGTTATAAATAAGGGAAAAAGATTAGCCCTTTTGTTGACAAGTGGAGATAAGAGTTTGACCACATGGAAAGCAACTAGGGAGACAAGTGGGGCTGCTGTAGCAGCTGTAAATTTCAAAACTAAAAATTTTTTTATTGTTTTTTTTAACCGCACAGTCTGTCTGTATTATTATTTTTATTCATTCCCCCCCCTTTTTTACAAACTTCTCCTTATTTGAAATACTCAAAATAGATCGTATCTGCACCTCGAGCTTTCGTTTTCGACGCGAAATATCTTGATTTTATCGTCTTTCAACGACGATCAAAATGAGTATAATATTGATATACTTCCGATCGAGTTTTGAATACCCGAAATTTTCGAATACGTTTTTGTTTAAGATTAAATTTTGTGATTTAATAATATCAAACGACCGCCGATTGACGAACGGTCGATTCCGTTGATCTTGTTTCATCGAATCGGATCTAATGATGGTCTCGGTTTGTTTCGCGGTATCCGAATTTGCGTCGCGGCTTTTCACGGCGCGCGATACGGTGTGACCGATTTTCGGTCGATTTCTCCCGAACGACTTTTGATTCATGATCAATTGGTCGTTTTAGATTGTTTAGTATTGACCGACAACGTTTTTGGGTTCATTAGACCCAAAATCGGACGAGTTCGGGTTTGTTGGATTCCGGATGTTATAGTGATCAAGGGTGATTTGATGGAGGTGCTATGGGATCCCAGAGGCGGCAATCAGGGTTTGAGCGATTGAATAAAGCTCTTTTGTTTATGTTATCTAAACGGGAGATATCGAAGAAGGTAGGAGTGTTACCTAAATACGATTTCTCTGGAGCAAGCTATCTTGTTTCTGTTACTGAGGAAAGCTCTCTTGTTTTTATTATCTAAGTGGGACTACAAGTCTATCGCGCTTCTCTAATGCCATTTTCCTCATTTTGCTAAGATTTTGGCCAATCGTCTTGGGGTGTTGCCTAGTATTATATCACCAAAGCAGATGGCATTTATACTTGGTAGACTTATGGAGGATGGTTTGGTGCTGGCATCAGAGATGGTATTGGATTGGAAGAGGAATAAGGCTAAAGGCTTGCTTTGGACGGTTGATTTTTATAAGCATATGATTGCATGGACTGACGCTTCCTCTGGATGTCTTTGGAGAAGAGGGGTTTCCTGAACGTGTGGATTGCTTGGACAAACCGATGCATCACAACTGTTTCGTATGCAGTGCTTGTGAATGGGAAACTGGAAGGGGGCTTCTTCCAACCACGAGGGGGGGGGGGTTCTACAGGGGTGCCCATTGGCCCCCTTATTGTTTGTGATTGTTGCGGATGCACTAGTTGTTATGATGAGATTGCCATCAGATGATGAATGATGATCTGGGTACAACAATGGTGACATCTCGATTCCTTTGTTGCAGCATGCAGATGATACAATGATTTTTGTGAGGGGAGGGGCATAACAGATTAGGCAGTCTTCCTGGGTTATGGACATCCTTAGGGGACATTTCGGGCATGGAGATTAATAGAGAGAAATCTGTCGTCGTGCCTTTTGGTTTGTCGCATTAGGAGAGTCAGCAGGCTGTCGAGGAGCTGAGGTGTTCGATCGGAGATTTGCCTATCACTTCCTTGGGGTTGCCATTGGTGGCTGGGAGGTTGAAAGTGGGGGACTGAATGCTGTTCTGGATTGACTTGAGGGGAGGATGGCGGGGTGGAAAGCGGCAACACTTTTTGGTGGGGGGGGGGAGGGAGGTTTGGTACTTCTTACGCATGTGCTGTCGACCATTCCCATTTTTTTTCTGTTCCACGATATTACTTCCGGTCAGATGTGAAGCAGGAGAGGGGGTTCCACTTGATATATTGGGATAAGATCACAGGATCGAAGAAGAATAGGGAATTGGTGGTTCTACATATGAGGGGATGAACAAGGTTCTTACGGGGAAGTGGGTGATGCGTTTTGTAGGGAGAGTCCGATGATTTGGTTCGCAAACTCATTAGGAGAATTTATGGGATTGGTGGACCGTTGGTGGCTAGCCCCATATGTACACCATCATCCTTGTGGCAAAGTATCGTGAAGATTTTACTGGAGATGGCAGAGAAGTTGCAGCCAATCCTTGGCAGTGCAAAGGGATTTATATTTTGGCTTGATAATTGGTTGAGTAATGGAATTATTTATGACTTCCTAGGATTTTGGCTTGATAATTGGTTTCCTAGGATTTTCGCGCTTGCGGGGGAGCGAAACATGTCGGTTCTTTAGGTGTGGTAGCGTGGTTCGTGGTTGCCTTCTTTTACAACGGAGCTATTATTGGAGTATGCATCATATGCAGAGATGGGTAATTGGATCCCTATAGGGTCCAATTACTACATCAGGTTTAGTCCCATATCTATTGTTAGTAGGACTCCCATCTATCTATGGTGCTATATAAGAAGCCCCATATTCATTGTATTCATTGTATTAGTTGAGAGAAAGGAATAACAAAGTATCTAACCCAGGAGAAGCCTTCTCCCGTGGTTTCATCCCACTCTTCACAGAGTATGGTTCCACATAAAATCTCGGTGTTTTTCTACTGTTCTTCATTCTTTATTTCAATATGCTTTCGCATTAACGTATTCTACGTGGTATCAGAGCTAGTTGATTTTGTGATTTGATTCAAATTTTATTTAAAGAATTATTTTGTGTTCATGTTCAATTATCCGTTCAAGTTCTAGGGTTCTAATGAAACCCCACTTCGAGCCGTCATGCAAGTTTTCCATGGTCGTGATCTTCCTCACCGATTGGCATGCAAGTTGCCGAAGATCTCATCAATAATGTCGGGTTTCTGCTGAAACTCTAAATCCGAGATAGGGTAACATCCATGCACTTGGAACTGTAGTCCAAACATCATCATTAAGCTGTTATGCGAGATCTCCCCAAGCCATCCCATCTCATTTCCATCTTGCACAATCGAGTCTAGGGTACCATCAGCTCCAGGCCATTGCGCATATCCTTGCAATATTTCCCGGCTGTAACTTTTCACTAGGTGACCCTTGTCGATCCAAGAGTTCGAGGCGACGCAGACCCATCAGCTCCAACGTGATACTCACCAATTTCTGGTATCGATCTATCTCCATTCAAGCTCCCAGTGGGAGCCCCATACCCCGAGTTGTAAACATCTAAAAATCAACTTCTTCAGATCCTATCGTACATATGAATATTAGATCAGGCCCGATGAGATGAAACCAATAGAACTTATTTCATCAGAATCGGAGGTCATTTCCAATTGTTATGAATTCAGAAGTAAAAGAGGTTGACGTCAGTTAAGTTGTCATTAACGCTTAATTATCGATATTAGCGCTAATTAATCATGATTAATGAGACTATTGATGATTAAAGATATTAACCATGATTAGTAAATATTAATCATATATTACTAAGTGTTAATCGAAGTTAAGAATAATTATCCACGATCGATGCCTAATTAACCACGATCAGTGCTAATTAAGCATCATTAGCAAAACCACATGCCTCGGGATAGACACGGGCAAAACCATGGGCTGTATTAGCCCATTGTTTTAGCGATGACATGGCAAGTGACTGTTATCGTCTTGCGCCATAGGAAAATGGTAATTAGTCGGTCTTGCTGACTGGGCGCTGATTGGGAGGACACATAGGCACCCCGGAGGCCTATAAAAACCCCCTCATCCTACTCCTTCATTCTTTACAAATTCCATTCCATCTACCCCACCCCAGGGCTAGGGTGAGAGGTTGAGAGAAGGTGAGGGAGACGGGGAAGAAGCGCTAGGGAAGCGATACCAGGAAGAAGAGAAGGAAGATGGAGCACTCCTCTCCTCGACGGCTTACGGAAGTAAGTAGATCTTTTCAATTCACTTTTTGATCAGTTTCTTCGAGGACTCTTGTTTTCTTTTGAGTTTCTCTAGATATAAAGGGAGACTCTATCGAGATTTTCCTTGAAACATCACCTGATATAAGGGAAATTTCTACCAAAATTTTGATAGAATTCAAGTTCTTCATGTTCTTCTTAGGCAAGATAACAATCATTAGAGTAGAGACTCAACGTACAGGCTGAGGGACCTAAAGCATCCAGACCCGTGAATACTAAAGCTAAGGGTTATGTTCTCCCTTCCAAGGAAGAATCTAACTACTGTAACTCCATTGAGTATGCTCCTACTCCAGTTGGAGGAGCAGTAGAGGAGGTCCTTCTTAGGTAATAAAAACTACTTGACTCCTACCATGAAGATAATATTTCGATAGAAGTATAAAATCTTTACGTAATCAAGGGACAAGGAGGATAAATATTTATAATTCATGAGATCTTAGATAACTGTGTAGTACATATTGCAGGACATCAGTTACGTACTTATCTGTTACTTATTGAAATGGATGATTTTGACATCATCCTTGAGACAGATTGGTTGGAAAGATATCATGTGTGCCTTAACTATTTCCAGAAGATAGTAACCTTTTGCCTTCCTAACTCTATAGAATTCCAGTCCAGTGGAAAAACTTCTAATGAGGAAGTGGTATATATCTCTGCTCTAATGGTACAACGATTGCTGTTGCATGGGTGCCAACAAGGATGCAAAAAAACGGTCTAAACGACCGTTTAAACGCATGCGGTGCCTGGCCGCATCGTTTAATGAAAAACAACCCATAAACGGCCAGGCCGCTTAAACAGTCATTTAAACGGCTTAAACGACCTTTTAAACGGTCTTAAACGGCCTTTTAAACACATTGATCTATTTCTTCAAAGGATCACCATTATCCATGACTTTTATGTTGTCTATTTCGACATTTGACTATGAACTCTTGTTGTTTATGTTATCTATTTTGAAATTTGGATGAAACATTCCTTGAATTTGACAATATTTGATCTATATTGTGAATCTATGATTATATTTCTTATTTATTTATACTTTTTTATTAATTATATATATGTAATAATTTTTTATTAATTAAAAATGCAAAACCGCATAACCCGTTTAATTTCCGTTTAAACTCCCGCATACTGTTTAGTCAGTAATAAGTGACCCTACCGATTGAATACCGCATACCGCTTTTTACAACCTTGGGTGCCAAGACTATTTAGCCTACGTATCTACCACCACAGAAACATAATGGATAATAGAAGATGTGCCTAGTATATTGATTCATTGATGTTTTTCCAGATGAACTACCTGGATTACCACCTGAGCGAGAGATTGAATTTGAAATCTCTCTTGTACCTGATACCCAGTCATTCCCTATTCCACCACATCATATGACACTAGCCGAATTACGTGAATTAAAGATGCACCTGCAAGAACTCATGGATAGATGGTTCATTCGCCCTAGTACTTTACCATGGGTGCACCTGTGCTTTTTGTGCGAAAGTAAGATGGTTCACTGTGACTATACATTGGCTACCAATATTTGAATAAGAGAAGAAGAAAGAATCACTATCCCTTGCCGTAGACAGATGACTTGTTTGATCGGTTACTGGGTTTCACTATATACTCTAAGATTGATCTAAGATCTGGAACTGTAGAGGTTTATGTTATGTCATGATGTACTGTTACGTATTTCCTATTTATATCATGTACGTCTATGTAATTTACCCAAGGGTTTTGTCTCTATATAAGAGACCCGAGGGCTCTATGGAATAACATAGAAGAGTATCATCTACTCTAACATGGTATCAGAGCCAAAACCCTAATCTAGGGTTTTTGGTTTCCACCGCCCCCCCTCTCGGCGCCGCCTCCCCACCCGAGGCCCCCAGCCGCCGCCGCCTCTCCACCCGAGGCCCCCAGCCGCCGCCGCCTCTCCTCCGCGGCACCCCCCTTCAGCCGTCGGGCCCTCCCGCCGCCCCTCTCCAGCCGCCGGGTCCCCTCCCGCCGCCCCTCTTCAGCCGCCGGGACCCCCCTACCGCCGGGACACCCCTTGCCGCCGGGGCCCACCCCTTGCCGCCGGGGCCCACCCCCTGCCCCTCCCCCGCCGTCGGGCCCCATCCACCGCTGATGGATTCAAGTGCATAAGTCTACACATGCACTTGGATCCTAACGTGTCTTTGTAGACACCGGTTCTGTTGTCTCTCATCTCTTTGTCTTCCTCTCCGGCGATATGTCAGACCAAAAGATTGATATGCCCGCCATAGGTGCCTTCAAGGGTTCGGCACCAATAGTCGAAATGGACGGGACGAACTACGAACTCTGGGCTATGCAGTTCTTGAGTCTTATGAAGTCGTGTGGTAAGAAACATATTCTTACCGAAGAGGAGCCGGCAGAGAAGACGGGGATTTATGCCTCATGGGAGGCTGACGATGCGTATGCCAAAGTTTGGCTGTCAGGAACGCTCACGATGGAGATAGCCAACGACGTCCTCCATCAACCCACCGCCAAGGCGATGTGGGATATTCTGGCCACTACATACTCTTAGGTGCGGAACGAGACGAAGATGCTGCAGTTGCAGCATGATATTTTTTCCACGAAGCAAAATGGGAGGCCTCTTCATTTTCTGTACACGTCTCTTCGTGGAATGTTCGAGAAGTTATATAGCACCATCCAGCTCACAGCCACTCTAGAACAACAGAAGATGTTCCGCAACGCCACTATGGTAGGTGTATTACTTGCTGCCCTTGACCCAGAGTACGAGGCAACACGCTCTCAGATCCTTGCCGATGCCACTATTCCACCGATGGAAGAAGTCTACAGGAGGCTCAGTCGTGTCCCAGTTCCATCAAATACCGCGACTCCACCTCCCTCGGCAATGGCAGTCTCCAGAGGACGAGGTAGTTCGTCTTCATTTCGTGGCAGAGGAAGTGGTGGACGTGGCCGAGGAGGTCGTGCGCGTTCTACATGCTCATTCTGTCGTCGTACTGGTCATTCTGAGGATACATGCTATTCCAAGCATGGCTTCCCTCCTTCTGCACGTGTCGCTGATCATGTTCAGGGTCCACCAGCTTCTACTCCAGATCACAGGTTCGAGGAGCTAGTGGCACGGCTTCGTGATATTATGCCACAATCATCTTCAGAGGGTGCTGACACTTAAGACGTTGCGGCTTCAGCGTCAGCTAGTTCATCTGCTACTGCCAGTACCTCAGGTAGTACTTCAGTCTCCTATCATAAACATGATCTCTCAGGTTGGATTGTTGATTCTGGAGCCACCCATCATCTCTGTCGTGATAGAGATAACCTGCAGTCCTATAGAGCTGTTCAGCCTGGTCGCTCAGTACGCATAGCTGATGGCACTCATTCCCCTATTGTCGGTCAGGGGGAGACGGTTTTGTTGCCCTCCATGCACTTACAGAATGTCCTACATGCACCAGAGTTCTCTATGAATTTATTATCAATTAGTCAGATTACAAAAGATTTGCACTGTCGTGCTATATTTGATCCATCTTCTGTCATTTTTCAGGACATACTAACGAGCAGGGTGATTGGCTGTGGCTCTGAGCACAATGGCCTCTATCGTCTCGTACGGAACTCCTATGCTGGCGTATCACTACACTCTCAGGGTTCCGTCTCTCCATATACATGGCATCTTCGCTTTGGTCACCTGCCGCTACAGAAAATGCGTCACCTCCTGCCTCAGATCTCTCCGAATTCGTCATTTCGTTGTGAAGCGTGTCAGTTAGGGAAGCACTATCGGTCTAGCTTCCCCATTCGTCAGGGTCGGAGCAGTCGCTCCCGTTTGAGTTATTTCATATAGATATTTGGGGTCCCAGTCGTGTCCCAGATCATCAGGGGCACATGTTCTATCTAGTTGTGGTTGATGATTTCTCTCGAGGGTCTTGGACTTTTCTTCTTAAAAATAAATTAGAAGCAGGAAGTGTTATTCAAAACCTTATCAATGAAGTGCAAAATTTTTTTCATCTACTGTTAAGTATGTGCGTACTGACAATGCATTGGAGTTCTGTACTCGTTCTCTTGCTCAATTTCTTTCCTCTAAGGGAATTATCCACCAAACCACATGTGCATACACATCTCAACAAAATGGTGTTGCAGAACGGAAACATCGACACTTTCTTGACATTGCTCGCACATTACTTATTCAGAGTTGTGCCCCCTTAGCCTTTTGGGGGGATGCTATACTTACAGCATGCTATCTGGTCAATCACATGCCTTCTACTGTTCTTGAGGAAAAGGCTCCTATCTCTGTTCTCTTTCCTGACAAGGACTTGTTTTCACTTACACCTCGTGTCTTTGGCACAATTGCTTTTTGTTCACCGGTTATCTCCAGGACTTGATAAGCTCTCTCCTAGAGCTATCAAGTGTGTTTTTGTGGGCTACTCGAGGACTCAGAAAGGATATCATTGCTATGACCCCATTCATGACAAGTACTATGTGAGTGCTGATGTTACATTTTTCGAACCAGTTATGTACTTCTCCCCTGCAGGTGACAGATTGGTCTCCTCCACACCCACAGATACTAATATCTATGTGCCTCCACCTCCAAGCCTGGGTCAATCCGACTCCACTACACCACCACCACCACCACCACCACCTCCAATTGTACCATTCCCTAAGTTCTACACAAGGCGGTCAGGCCCTGCTCAAGCTACATGCCAACCATCCAACACGCCTCAGGTATGTTCTGATGTTATCACTAATGATGGGTTAGATAATGCACCGGTGCAGGAGCCTTTGCTACAGGAGGAGGATCCGCCAGTCACCACAGTGATAGATGATCTTGATCGGCCTATTGCTCAAAGGAAGCAGAAAAGACAATGTACATCATATCCTCTTGCGTCTCAAGTCTCATTTCATCGTCTCAATGGTGATTTCCACAGATTTGCAGCAGCTGTCTCGTCGGTTGAGATTCCACGGACCTATCAAGAAGCCATGAAGATTGATTGCTGGCGTCTAGCTATGGAAGAGGAGATGCGTGCCTTACAGTCTCGCGGGACTTGGTCTCTAGTTCCCATTCCTCCAGGTGCCTCTGTGGTGAGTAGAAAGTGGGTGTTTACGGTGAAATATCATGCAGATGGGCGTCTCGACAGATACAAGGCCAGACTTGTCGCACGTGGATTTACCCAAACTTATGGGGTAGATTATTTGGATACATTTTCACCAGTGGCTCGACACTCCACTCTTCGCATCCTCCTATCTGTTGCTGTGGTACGTGACTGGACCATTTTTCAGCTTGATGTTAAGAATGCATTTTTGTATGGTGATCTACAGGAGGAAGTCTACATGCAGCAGCCACCGGGGTTTGCTGCTGAGGGGGAGACTCAGATGGTGTGCAGACTTCATAAGGCTATCTATGGCCTTAAACAGAGTCCACGGGCATGGTTCCAGAAGCTTTCCCAGCTGATTGAACGACAGGGGTTCAAGAGATCAAATGCGGACCATTCACTGTTCATCCAGAAGACTCCTAGAGGTACGGTTGTTGTCATGATATATGTTGATGACATTCAGGTTACATGAGATGATGCTCAGGGAATTGAGATAACCAAATCCCTGTTGGGAAGTTAGTTTATTACGAAGGATCTAGGCACGATACGATATTTTCTGGGAATAGAGTTTGCGAGAAATGCACAAGGAATGGTAATGACTCAAAGAAAATATGTCACAGAATTGCTAGTTGAAACAGGAATGACTGGATGCAGATCGTCGAGCATGCCTATGGACCCAAGCTTCAAGCTGTACGACAATGATACCGAAGAGGTGGACAAAAGAAGATATAGAGAGATGGTGGGTAAGCTCCTATACATTACCATAACTCGACCGGATATTGCCTTTGCAGTAAACCGGGTGAGTCAATTTATGGAGCAGCCTAGGCAAGTTCATATGGATGCCTTGTATATGATATTGAGATATCTGAAGTCTTCCCCAGGCACTGGGTTGCTATTTAGAAAAGATACAGATCTGTCTATTTCAGCTTGTGCAGATGCAGACTATGCAGGATGCCCAAAGGATCGTAAATCTACTTCTGGATTCGCTATCTTCATAGGAAGCTCTTTGGTTTCTTGGAAAAGCAAGAAACAGACTGTTGTGGCGAGATCCAGTGCTGAATCCGAATACAGAGCCATGGCACAAGCAAGCGCAGAGATGATGTGGGTTAGAGCAGTCTTAGAAGATTTGAATGTAAATGTCTCCTTGCCCATGAATCTTCAATGTGACAATCAGGCAGCATTGTTTATGGCCAATAATCCAGCTTTTCATGAAAGAACAAAGCACATCGAGGTAGATTGTCACTATACTAGAGATATGGTCCAGAAGGGCTTCGTTTCCACTTCTCATGTCAGTTCAGAGGACCAGACTGCTGATATATTTACCAAGCCATTGCTCAGAGGACCTTTCCAGAGATGTTCTTCCAAGCTGAGCATGATTGATATCTATGCTCCATCTTGAGGGGGAGTGTAGAGGTTTATGTTATGTCATGATGTACTGTTACGTACTTCCTATTTATATCATGTACGTCTATGTAATTTACCCAAGGGTTTTATCTATATATAAGAGACCCGAGGGCTCTATGGAATAACATAGAAGAGTATCATCTACTCTAACGGGAACCATCAATTAAGAACTCGAGACTCGGTTATTCCTAAGACAACCTTTCGTACAAGATATGGGCATTATAAGCTCTTAGTTATGCCTTTTGGATTGACTAATGCACCATCAGCCTTTATGATGGATCTTATGAATAGAGTGTTCGATCAGCTTATAGATAGCCTTGTGATAGTATTTATTGATGACGTACTCGTCTACTCTAAGGACAAATAACAAATGAACATCATCTCCAACTAGTACTCGAGACATTAAGGAAGAATAAATTGTATGTCAAGTACTACACGTGTGATTTTTGACTAACCGAAGTATCCTTTATAGGCCATGTCATTTCTGGAGCAGGTATCTCTGTTGATTCCATAAAGGTTAATGAGTGATGAGTTGGGAGCGTTTTAAAACTGTAACAAAAATACGCTCTTTCTTGGGACTAGTTGGGTATTATGAAGGTTCGTGAAGAAATTTTCACAAATAGCCTAGCCTCTAATTAGGTTAACTTAGAAGGATGTATCATTTGTATGGTCTGATACTTGTGAAACTAGTTTCAAACACTGAAGGAACATTTAACTACTGCACCTGTCCTTATTTTACCCTCTAAGGGTTTCACTGTATACACTGATTCATCTAAGGACTTGGGCAGTGCTCATGCAATATGGAAATGTAGTGGCATATGCATCGTGATAGTTGAAGACACATGATCGTAACTACACAACACACAACCTTGAGCTTGCCGTAGTTGTATTTGTCTTGAAGATATGGAGAAATTACCTCTATGGTATCACCTTTGGGATTTTCACATATAACAAGAGTTTAAAATATTTATTTGACCAAAAGGAGTTGAACATGAGACAAAGACGATGGCTAGAAGTATTGAAAGACTATGATTGCACGATCTCATACCATCCCTATAAGGGGAATGTGGTAGCAGGTGCCCTCACTAGAAGGAGTTATTCCACAGGAATGGTGACAACAATGCAATTTTGGGATGTATCGTCTACATTAAGTGAATGACAACCTTTTGACATCAATGTGGATACAATAACCATTTCTCATCGATATAGGCCAGATATTTGAGATAGAATAGCTGAAGATTAAGGAGATGGCCCACTTTTAAAGGACTTGAGAAAACAATAGAAAGAAACAAAATTGAGGAGTTTCATGTACATGATAGGTTATTATACGGTTGCCATCAAGTCTGTGCACCAAACATGCATGAATTGAGAAAAGATATCATGTGAGAAGCACACTGTTCAAGATTATCAATTCATCTGGGGATCATGAAGATGTATAAAAATCTTCGTTCATACTTTGGTGGCACGGAATGAAGAAAGATGTTGCTGAGTTTGTGAATTCTTGCTTCACATGTCAATAGGTAAATGCTTCTCATCAACGACCAACATGATTATTTCAGCCCCTTCTTACCCTGAATGGAAATGAGAAAACATTTCCGTGGACTTTATCAACGATTTACCACAAACTACCGGTTGTAAAGATAATATTTGGGCAATAATAAATCGACTGCCAAATATGGCACATTTTATCGCAATTAGCTTAAATGCTACACCAGATCAACTTGCTGAACTATACAGAACACATACGATCCATTTCCACGGTATCCCAAAAGAGGTAGTTTCCGACTAATATTCACGATTTACCTCGCACTATTAGGATAATTTCATGAAAGCATTAAACACACAACTTTCTTTGAGTACAACATATTACCCTCAGACATATGGCTAATCAGAGCGTACCATTCAAAACCTAAAAGATATGATGCGATCATGTGCCTTAGAGTAGAAGGGATCATGAGTTAAGCACTTACCGCTTGCAAAATTCAGGTATAATAATAGTTATCATGCTAGTATTGGCATGATACTCTTTGAGGCACTATATGGGCGTACACGTGCCACTCCCTTGTGCTAGCAAGAAGTTGGAATAAAGAACCTCCATCACTTAGACATAATCAAGGAGACACGAGAAGCTGTAGAGCTTTCCCGAAAAAGACTGATAATTACTCAAGGCCACCAGAAGAGTTATATTGATAATAGATGCAGAGACCTCTAGTTTGAGGTGGATGATTTTGTCTTCTTGAAGGTCTTCCCTATGAAGGGAATACACATATTTGACTTGTGAGGAAAATTAACACCCAGATTTGTGGGTCCCTTTGAAATTATCTAGCGGGTCGGTAAAGTTGCATATAAACTTGTAATTCCTCATTTTTCTGGAATACATGATGCCTTTCACGTATCAAATCTGAGGAAGTATGTTAGGGATCCATAGCATGTTATAAGTTATGATGATCTAGAAGTTGAGCCAGACCTAACATACCCAGAATCTCCTGTGCAAATATTAGACAAAAATGTCAAGACATTGAGAAATGAAGAGGTGTCTCATGTCAAAGTGTTGTGGCGAAGCCAAGATTTTGAAGAAGCTACATAGGAACCTGAGACATATATGAGAGATAAGTATCCTTATCTGTTTGTGTAATAATATCATATATTGATTTGTATACAATTGGCTTTAAATTAAATTAAGTTCATTCTCTTTAACGTTTTTTATGGCGTCAACCCTCTTTAATGTTTTTATACTCATAAGTCTCGAGGATGAGAGTTCTTGTAAAGTTTTTATAATTGTAAAGAATTAAAAATCAACTTCTTCGGATCCTACGTTGCATTGAATATTAGATCTGACCTGATGAAATGAAACCAATGGAATTTGTTTCATCAGAATAGGAGGTCATTTCGAATTGCTATGAATTTCGAAAGTAAAGGAGGCCGATGTCGGTTAAGCTGTCATTAACTCTTAATCACCGATATTAGTACTACTTAATCACGATTAAGGAGATTAATGATGATTAAAAGTGGTCATTATAATTAGTAAATATTAATCATAAATTACTAAGTGTTAGTCGCGGTTAAGAATAATTAATTACGATCAATGCCTAATTAATCGCGAGTAGCGCTAATTAAGTGTCATTCGCAAAGCCACGTGCCTTATAATAGACACGGGCACAACCATGGGTTGCATAGCCCATGGTTTTAGCGATGACATGGCGGGTGATTGAGACCGCCCCGCGTAGTAGGCAAATGGTAATTCGCCGGTCGTGCTGACTAGGCGCTGACTGGGATGACACGTAGACACCCCTGAGGTCTATAAATACCCCCTCCCCTACCCCTTCATTCTCTACAACTTCCATTCCATCCATCACCATCCTAGGGATAGGGTTGAGGGGTTGAGAGAACGGGAGGGAGGCGGGGAAGAAGCACTAGCGAATCGCTGCCGGGAAGAGGAGAATCAAGATGGAGCGCTCCTCTCCTTAACGACTTAAGGAGGTAAGTAGACCTTTTTAATTCAGGTATTGACCCGTTTCTTCAAAGACCTGTGTTTTCTTTTGAGTTTCTATAGATATAAGGGGAGACTGCTGAAATTTTCCTTGAAATATCACTTGATATAAGGGGGAAACTTTACCGAAATTTTGAGAGAATTCACGTTCTTCACGTTCTTTGCATTCTTTGTTCATTCTTCGCATTCTCCGTCTGTTCTTCGTGTTCTTCACGTTCTTCGTTTGTTCCTAGCTTCATTCTCCATATTCTTCATGTTCTTCGTTCGTTCTTCGCGTTCTTCACGCGTTATTCATGTTCTTGACTCTTAAATGGAGTTGAATCATTTCAGGAGCTAATAAGCCCCTAGTTGAACACAAATCAAGGTAGATTGAATCTACTAAGAAGTTAACACGACCAGGTAATGAAATCCCGCCACTTGCTGTTGGGTTTTCAAGTTAAACAAGATAAAATTACTGTTCATTGTGTTATTTATTATGAAGAACATTCACGTGTTTGCTTTATGATTTACTCTAAAATAATTGATAAAATAGAGTTGGTGTAATGAATCATCCTTGTAGCTGCTATGATTTATGTGGAATACTATACTGATATTAGGTAAAAATTGATATGGATTAAGGTAGATCCAGTTACGATTTTTGTACTATCTTATGTGATAAAGATGACGGAGTAGATACTATAGGTTCGGCGTGCAACCTGTAGGTTTGTCAGAAGAGCATCCTTATGGCATGCCAAACCAAGGTGGTACACAATTGTCCGGATATGTTGAGCACACATAATAGATTATCTGCAACGCATGGTACTCTGCTGCCATTTTAATGATTGCCTGATTGAAGATGTGGTCATGTCATGGGGAGACATGTGTGGTTTAATAGCAGCTGGATTACGATAATATGTATTTAAAGCCGCTAGTATATGCGATTAAAGTTAACCTGTGTTTTTAAGCTATCGTGCCCTTGAGGACGATAAATCGTTGTTTCTCAAGCTGAGAGTTTAGAACCTTGAATAATTAAATAAAAGAAAAGAGTCAGTGTAGTATTGGAGGATTAGTTAGGGCGACGCGCGGCGACATAAGCTCATCAGATCAACGCAATCTCCAATTCCAAAGTGTCAACAACTTCGGAATCCACGGTAGGTAAAGTAAATCACATGGATTAATCCCCAACGTAGAATAAAAGGAATATGACTTAATGAGAAGAAACATAATTTTTCTAAAATAATAAGTTTTGCTAACTTACCATGTTTGTTTTCTTTTCTCTTATTCGTTACTTAACACATGCTAATCTTTATCCTATGATTCTGGAAACCCAATAGGTATTGATGAGCCATCGCAAGGACCTTAGTCAGCCGACCAAACAACAGTAGTAGCTTATAATATAAGGTAGTTTGTAGTCTTTTGAGTTCTTTTCCTTCAGCTTGATGTGCATGTAAAAGAATATGGTGGGATATGTTTTCTATATAAGCATTATTTTGTGAATGGAAAGCTGTGAGATGCTCTTTATGTAGCATTTTTATTGCAACCTGTTTCTTAATGTTAACTGTTATTATTGGATAAAACTATTGCTGAGTAACCATATATGGTAAATGGGAGTTCTGATGATTCAGAATCTTGGTCGTGACACGGGCACATCATCTCCCATGTTCGCGCCAAGTAACATGCGACACCAAATGATTCCATCGCCCAGTCGCACGAATCCATCATTGGCGCGTACACAACAACTTCCCCGTCGGAACTCTAATCCAATGGCATCAGTCCCATGCATACGTGGCAACCCCAACATCCATCTCCGCAATCGATCAAGGTGGTGCACCTCCACGTGATCCCATCTTGCGTGAGTCCAACCTCTAGCTCTAGGCAATGATGATGAAAGAAGAAATCCCCACAACGAAAACATTAGGGGCAACAAAGTCTCTAGGCGGCGGAGTACACCTCTCGATGGGTTCCCACATGAACCCTACTTACGCTTAAGGATGGGTTCCAATCAGGAGCCCTAAATAGGGGCATTGTCGTTCATTTGTACGGACCAATAGCCCTGCAGTACTTTAAAGATGAAAATCGAAAACAGGGGGCCAAAGGGATCGTAAGTGCCTTGTTTTGGTCCAAGTGAACCAGGAAAGGGGGGGGGGAAGGCTGATAAAAAATAAGGTGAACAACTTAAAAAAAGAGAAGAGAGAGTTTTCGAAAAAAAGGCTATTGTACAAAAAGAAGCCGTAGGGAAAAAAATAGCCGAAAGAAAGGAAACAACTCATTAGAAATAAAGATAGCGAGACGACTATGAAAAAATATATGAAATAATCGAGAAAAAAATTATTTGAGATTGATTTTTCCTTATCTTCATGTCTTCTCCCAACTTGATCGATGTCATCCATTCCGATCAGTCTGGGAGAAAGGGGGAGTATTATGTAGAGTTCTACTGGTCAGATTTCAAACTCTACAGATTGTTAAATTCATACTCTACATCTTGTTTCAGAGTCTATAGTTCAAGGCACACATGTGTACGCTCATTTGTTTGAGAGGTCCTCATACCAATCTTGTTTTCAGCTTAGGGTTTTCATGTAGACCATAGGGACTCCAGAGTAGAGATCCCATTCTCTGAGCCATTGTGTTTTAGGATTTTTATGTGGATTCATAGGGACTACGGAGTAGAGATCTCATTCTATGAGCAGTATGGGAGACCCAGTTCTCCGACGAGGAGACTTTCAGACTCCATTCGCCAATGACCGTGGACTCCAACAATGATTTTTCCATGACTTTCTCTTGTTTGGCTATTCAGAGAGATGGAGCAGTTGTGGGCTAGAGTTCTCTAGATGGAGACTCATTCCAGATTCGGTGACTCTGATCGATGCAATATAGAGCATACGTTCTCTGTCGAGGAGAACTAGTTCAGTTCCTATTCCAGCTCTTCAGTTCCTCCTCACCAGCACAACATGAGAAGCAACGTCCTCATCAGACAACCATTAGAGCATACATTGAGTTGATATTGTTTGTAGTGTCTTGTATTGTGAGTGAGCGATTTCTTTCTATTTGTCCAAGCTGAGCATTGCATGCTCCAGCTTGAGGGGGAGTGTTGGAGTATGCGTCATATGTAGAGATTGGTAATTGAATCCATCCGAGGTCCAGTTACCACATCCACATGTTTAGTCCCACATCTATTGTGAGTGTGACTTGGTCTTATATGTGGGGCTATATAAGAAGCCGCACGCCACCTGTAACTGATTAGAGAGATCTATACAGAGTATCCGGTTTGTTAAGAGGCATTCTCTCGTAGTTTCATCTCGCTCCTCACGGAGTAGGGTTCCATGTAAAATACCGGTGTTCTTTCATGTTCTATATTTCTTTGTCTTTGATATGCTTAAGATATATCGTTTTATACAAGGTATCATAGCAGGTTTGATTCCCAAGTATACATTTTATGTTTGTGATATGTTTGAGATTCGATTCTTGGTTATTCTTGGGTAGCATTCTGTTTATATTCTTGAAGATTATTTTTATTCATCTATTTTACAAGATATGTTCATGATCGATACTCTTAAAGTAAATTCCAAGGTTTTTTTGAAACCTTATTTCACATGCAAGTTTATATCGTCATCAACGCTAAGTTCTAAGGTTTCTTTCTGAAACCCTAATCCTTTTAAGCCGCGGATCGTGCCATATTCATGTTCTTCCAACACAAGCAGCAATGTTCCTAGCATTAAACATTTTGTTCGAAATTTGAAGATCGACATCGCCAAGTTTAAAGAAAATCTAGGGTTCCTGGAACCCTAGATCTTGTCAACATTTTGAAGTTGATGCCATCATCGACACCATACTTTTATTGTTTCAAAGTTCTCAAAATTCCAAGCCATCAACACTTATATGATTTGATCGATGGTCATCTCCAGTTTGTTCTAAGGTTTCACTTTTCTGGAACCTTAATTTCTCGAGGTCAGCGCATCTACATGAGGCATCACCGAATTCGAAAAAAGTAGCAACTTGGGTCCCTGGTGGAACCCTAATCTAGGGTAATTATGTTGGATTCTTCGAAGGTGGACTGGTGATTTAGGAGCCAGCATCGTACGATCTATTCCTTTTTTCATTTTGTTGGGTTTCTTCGGACAACCCATCACCACCGCCTACAGGATCAATGACACACAAGGATTGAGAAGCCTCCAGGCCACACCTATCACCATTGCCTACACACAAGGACCTAACGACGAGATCTCCTCCAGCAGCGAGATCTCCTCGTCTTATCGCACAACATACTACACATGGCTCGTCGGGCATGGTAGGTGCTTACCAAGGGGCGATGAGACAAGACACTGTGTGCTAGCGACTTTCTGTGCGATAGGTGCAATTTGGTGGTGGAAGATCAGGATCATCTTTTCTTTACGTGTTTTCACTCATCCCAAGTTTGGAGCGGCGAGGATCTCATGGCTTAAGGTGGAAAGCGGCACGACTTTCTGGAGTTCCATTTGGATGGTTTGCGGAAATGTCATGAGGACATCTCCTTTCCTTTTACGCTTTTTTGGGCTATTTGGTGTGGTAGAAGTGAATGTGTCTTTGGCATTCGATATTTTTATTCTGTGAATGTTTTGGAGCATTGCAGAGCCCTCTCTTGGGCATGGTCCATGTAACCTGATCTTTTATTGCTAATATATGTAGTCTCGTGATGGGACCCATCTCGGGATCCCACCCTTTTTTCTTTCAAAAAAATCACTGCCTTTTGGAGTTCTATTCGATTATTTTTCGAAAACTTACGGGAGGATTGCACAGTGCCCATTCGCCCATCTCTGGGCGATCTGTTGTGCCCGGAATGCGCTCATTTTCTGCGGTCAGCAGTTTTATTCCAAGAATGTATTTGAGCATAGCGAGGCCCTTTATTTGGCCTGGTATTCTGTACTTTGATGCTTTAATATAACTTTTGTGGTTAGTCCTATCTTGTTGCCACATCCTTTCTCTTTTTGAAAGGAAAAAAGCCTAACTGGGAAAGCGTCAAAGTGAGGTTTTTTTTTAAAACCTGGTTTTTGCAGCCCAGGTAGCTGCATTTATTTCACCAAAAAGTATTAGAACAAGAGGGCCCCTTCATGGGGAGTTACAAAATAATGGCCATCAAAAACAGAATATAGAACGAGATAGAGGGAAAAATGCTTTCTGTTTCTTCTTCGAACAACAACCTTGGCGTTGAATTTTTTGGGAGCAAGGAGAGATTTATCTTGTAAACCCTCCTTCTTTTAGTAATCATCCTTGGACCAGCCACCAGATCTTTAGCAACTATTTGACTTTTTCCTCCAAAATCTCAGTGCATTAAGCTTCCGCAACCATAAAGCAATTAATCCACAGAAGTGAAGCAGCACCAAGGTCTCTTGCATGCGCCAGTTCCAGAAGAGAGTTCTCTCCAATCTTAATGCCGTAGAGAAAAGGAGATGTATAAAAGAGCTTCTTCATGAACTTTTCATATGTCAAAAAAAGCAACCAAAAAGATTAAGATCTTCTCAAAACTCTATCAGAAATTAGATATAACAAAATTGTAAATTGGGTACTTAGCTTCTGTGCACACATCCAATTGGATGCGTGCACTTCCTTAATCCCTTGCCAAGGAATATATCCAGGCTTTAAGCACCCCAATAGTAAAGCAGCTCATAAGGACCTCTTTCTTTTAAGACTCTTCTTCAGTAACCTTTTAATTTCCAACCATTCATATATCCAACTCTGACTCCTCAAGCTTTGGATCCAATTGACTTGTAGTAACCATACTAAAGTATAGCTCCTGATGATAACATTTCCTTCTGCATCCAAGAAATTATTCTGAAGGAGTAACAATGCTTCAAATAATTCTTCCAAAATTATTTTTGCATCTTCTAATCTCCATTCCAACAGCTTCCTTTCAGTTATATTGTCCAGAAAAGATTCGATGCTCCTTTGACAGGGAAGACCCTTAATAGAAAAATAGAAGCTTTCATAATTCTTCAATTTATCCAATTCTGGTGAAACAACCCCTTCCTTCACAGGAGTATAAATTGTTTTCCTCAAGAGAGAGCATTTTAACAAGTCACATAAATCAAGAGTCAACATATGCTGAATATAATTGTTATTACTCCTTATATCAAATTCAATCAAGAGATCCCAATAAAATTGGTAGATGTAAATAGAGGTCATAAGACCTACATCTGCATTATATACTTCATACCAATACTCCGATAAGTCCAGGTACTCGCTACAGACATTTAAGTACATACCCCAAGCAGACTTATTATGGTCAACCAACAACGAAATAGTTCTGCTCATGAGCACAAAAAACAGAGATGTAATAAAGGATAGACTTTCATCTCTGTTAAAATTATAAACCCAGTAGTCAATCCTTGCTTCCATCATTGTAACAGAAACTCTGCTCAAGATCAAGAGAGCATTCAAGAAATCCCTCTGCATAATAAAACTCTTTCTATATCTAGAAGCAAGCATTTTAAAGGGATCGAGAATATCAAAGAACCTGGATTCAGCTTCCAAAAGTTTCTTGGATACAAACATGAATTCATCTTCTTCTTTCTCCAATTCATCCAAAGCCAATATTAGAATGGAATCTGAGGAAGCAAGGAGGAAAAATAGAGCTTCATTTTTCAGAACCTGTCGACGGCATATCGCCCCCTCCAATTGTCGCCCAAACATCACTGAACACGCCATTCCAGAGATAGTGTTTGGAGAAGGAAGGGATCTCCATTTGTATATATATATATAGAGAATTGACATCATGATTTCCTGCCTCGAGAAAGATCAAAAAGGTACAATCAGCTGTTCAAAAACCTGCCCAAGCAGTAGAAGTACCAAAACCCATCATTACTCCAACTTCTCCCTACCCTATCAGCGATCAGAATGAGCGAAACCTGATGGTTTGAAAAGACATGCAAATGTCTTCGGAAAATCATTCGTTAGGCACAAGTTGATCTAGTCCATTAAGATAAAGCAATTCAGTTCAAAATTTGAATCTGACATAATTAAGTTGCTCCTTATCCAGTGTAATACACCCTTTAACTTTCAGGGGTAATTGGCTAGTATTATAGAAGATCTGATCTTGCCTTTGCCTGATTGCAAGATTAGCCAAAGCATCTGCAGCAACATTAGCCTCTCTGTACACATGGGAGACTCTCACAATGAGATGCTTGACAGAAACAAGCTCATCCCACCAATTCCTAAGGTTGGGAATTCTGCAAACACCATCTTCCACCATCTTAACCAACACCTCAGAATCAAGTTCCAGCCAAATTCTATTGAAATTGTGACTCATGCAGATGATCAGTCCCTCTACAACAGCCCTAAGCTCAGCCTCCATATTTGTAGCAATCCCCAAGAAACAAGAGAACGAGGGTACCATCTCCCCTTTATGATTCCTAATAATACCTCCTCCCCCTGCAATCCCTGGGTTACCCTTTGAAGCTCCATCAGAGTTGAGTTTTAGAATCCCACTTTCCGGCTTTTTCCAGCAGAAGATTTTCCAAATCCTTTCCTTTTGTCTAGATTCAAACACCAGCTTTTGCAAGAAATCTTCCTCAGCTTTATTTGCCACAAGATTCGAACACACCAAAGGGATTATCATCCTAGTATCCAGCTGCACCTTCTTTACCAAGAAATAAATAGAAGAATGATCATCATCAAATCTTCTTTTATTCCTTTCAGTCCAAATGTTCCAGAGGAGCCAGGCTAGGAAAATCCTCCTGGCTTTTCTAAGAAGGGTCTCTTTCGACCTCCATTTGAAGATATATCTCATCCAGCCAAAGAAGTCCCTCATGTTTTTATAAAGCTTAAAGGTATCAAAAAACCAGTTCCAAAGAGCCACCGCAACCTTCCCATAGAAGAATACATGTTCAGGGTCCTCAGTGCTCGGATTATCACAACAGTTACATCTTGAAGCCAGACTGAAGCCCATTTTAATCACATTGTCATCAAAAGGCAGTTTCTTGTGAAATAGTCTCCAAAGCATAATTGAAATCTTCGATGGGATTCATGGATCCCATATAGCCCTGCCCCATTGCTGGCATCTTCCTTTCTTTCTGATGCTTTGCCATGCGCTTTTAACTGTAGGGTTACTCTGATTATTCAAGGTCCAAAACCTTTCCGGATCCTCATCCTTGAGTTTTATCTTCTTTGCCAGGATCTCCTCGATTTTATCATCCTCCAACCCTGTAAATCTTAATTTGTTCATGTTCCAGCTTTCAGCATCAAACATATCCGATATTAAAGTATCAGGTTCATCCAATATAATCCCCTCATGAGGCCAGAGGGGTCCATCAGGCAGCCAATGATCTAACCAAAATCTGATTTTCCCATTTCCAACAGTCCAAGAGGTGTATTTACCAACCTCCTTCCAGGCCTTTTGGAGATTTTTCCATCTTGCCGGAGCATAAACATTAACATCATCTAAACTACCATACCTCTTTTGCATGAAGTTTGTCCAAAGAGAATTATTCTGCATATAATGCCATGCCATCTTCATTCTGATGGCCAACATCATCTCCCCCAAAGACCGAATGCCCAGACCACCTTCAGCAAGAGGCTTACAAATCTGCTCCCAAGCTACCCAATGCTTAGCCTTGTTCTCCTTCGATCTCTGCCAAAAAAATTTGAAAATATGCTTTCCAATTTGCTAATGATTCCTTGAGGAATATCATACACCATCATCATGTGGATGGGGATGCTCGAAAGGACATGTCTGATCAGCGTGATCCTTCCTCCTGCCGAGAGAGTTTTACTCTTCCACCCTGCCAACTTATTTTGTACATTTTCAATCAGACTGTCAAAATATTTTATTTTTATCCAGCCTTGGAAGATTGGACAGCCCAGATAAGTAAACGGTAGCTTTCCATCACTAAAACCCATAATCTCTTTGATCAAGATGCTATTCTGCCCGTTGGTGTAGAAATTACTCTTCGCTATATTAATCTTCTGTCCTGAAGCCTTCTCATACTTGTGTAAAAAATCCTTCAAATTCTCCAGAGAACGTTTCCCGCCATTTGTGAAAATGATGGTATCATCAGCGAAATGCAGATGAGAGACAATGGGAACATTCGGACGCGTATAAAAAGGCTTTAATTTCCCATTAATCAGAAGCATCAAAAGTCCTCTACTCATTGCCTCCTCAGCTAGAATGAAGAGCGCTGGAGAAAGAGGATCCCCTTGTCTCAATCCCCTTGAACTCTTAAACCACCCGGTGGACGTACCATCAATTAGTAGAGAGGAAGGAACATGCTTTAATTACGTTAATTACCATGTCATTAAACCCAAATTTGGATAGGACCGCAAAGAGGAATTTCCATTCCATTCTATCATAAGCCTTTTCCATATCAAGTTTCATTATGACATTACTTCCTCTACTTTTCTTTTTTAGGTGTTGAGCCAATTCCTGGGCTAAGGCCACGTTATCAAAACTGCTCCTCTCATCAATAAACCCCCCTTGATTCTCAGCTATCAACTTATTCATGAAAGGTGCCAATCTATCAGTTAAAATCTTTGTGATGATCTTAGAACTGACATTGCATAGACTTATTGGTCTGAGTTCACTGAACATACATGGATTCTTCTTCTTAGGAATCATAACAAGGAAGGTTGCTTTGATTGAATCAGGCATCCATAGCTTCTTAAAAAATTCAGTTACTGCCAAATACACATCTCCCTCCACTGTCTCCCAATTATCCACATAGAATTCTGCAGTAAACCCATCTGGACCAGGAGCCTTATATTCAGCAAAGGATTTGATTGTTTTAAGAATCTCCTCTTTATCAGGAATAGCAATTAAAGCTTCATTGTCATCACTGTTGATGATCCTAGGTATAACATCCAACATCTCATCATCCCAAGAAGTCCCCTGAGATTTATAGAGATCTGAGTAATAAGCAACTCCAGCTTCAGCAATGCTTTCCCAGCTTCCTCCATAATTTCCAGACTTGATGAAGGAGTCAACAATGCTTTGTCGGCTCCTCATGTTTATCACAGTGTGAAAGTATCTGGTGTTCGAATCTCCTTCTTTCAGCCAATTGACTTTAGCCTTCTGACGAAGAAAAGTATCATAAGCACAAGTTGTATCTATATATATCTTTCTAGCTTTTTGAAGATCCTCCCAATTCTGATCATCCCAATGATCCCTTAGCTTCTGTTCGGCCTCAATTACTTTTTTAAGATCTGTAAGATGCTGCACTTCAATATTTCCAAATACCTCTTTATTCCACTTTCTCAGAATCATCTTCATATGTCTTAGTTTACTTGAGATTGTGATAAGACCATTATTAAGATAGTAGTCATGCCAGTTATTTTTGATCAGAGTTTTAAAATCAGCATTAACTTCCACATCTTCTGATATCTGAAAGGGGTTGGCCTTTTAGCCCTGGTTAGCTTTTCCAGAACCAGAATAGGGTTATGATCAGATAGAATTCGATCTTCATATCTGAAATCCATACTAATATTGAAGGTGCCATTAACAAGACATCTATCCAGTCTTTGATAGATTCTATCCTTTGCAATGAAGTTATTACACCAAGAAAAACAATCTCCCCCATGTAAAGGTTCAACCAAACCAGCACAATGAATGGCTAAATTAAAATCAGTCGAAGCAGGGTCATCAAAAACACCCCTATCTTCTCATCTCTGTTTCTAATACAATTGAAATCTCTCCCCACAATCCAGTTATCAGGATTAACCAAATTAGACGTCTCTTCTAAGTCTAGCCAGAGTTCCTTTCTCTTCCCAGCATTTGTGGAGGCATAAACAATCGAAATATAACACTGGTTAAGAAGGAAATTCTCCACTCTGCATGTCATCATCTGTTCTTTCATCTGAATTATTTCAATTTCCACATGATCCCTAGCAAGGATCAAGATCTTCTTCTGAGCTTTATCATCTACAAAAAATTTCTCCATTTTGAGTGAAAGAGCTACTTGAGGAATCTTCTTCCCATCTACCATAGGTTCAATAATTCCTAAGATTGCAATCTTGTGGGATATGATTAACTTGTTAAGATGCGCTAGAGTTGCCTTATTGAAGACACCTCTACAGTTCCAGATAAGGGTGTTCGACATTAAGCACAAGGAGCTGAAGATTGGCTGGTATTCCTCCTTGATCTTCTACTGGGCTCTCTCAACTTCTTCTGCTTGAAGCTGACCTTCTTTTTCCTGCTCTTACTATCAATCACATGAGTTTGAATAGGCACATACTCTGAATCAGAAGAAAATTCCCCCTCCCTGCTTGGTGAAGGATCACTAAAGTAATCCTCCCCATGTTGGCATTTGGAGGAGGCATCATTCCCAAAAACATCATCATTCAAAGCATCAAAGGAATTAGCCGTAGGGATTGAAATAATAGCATTACAGGGATCAATATTCCGAGCACAGACTATCCTACCTTTCTGTTGCTGTGTATTCTTCTCTTTCTCTTCCTCATTTCTGAGATCTCCCTCATAGTTACCATTTTCCATTATTAGTTCTTCCAGTTCTTGAGTTGAATTCTTCATTTCCTCTAGCACCTTCCTTTTCTCATTTTGTTCCTCAACAGATTGCTCTTTCAAGATCACATTAAATGAATTTTGACCGAAATATAAGTAAGGTTCCTTGGAACCCACAATAGTATTACCAGCCGGACTTTCCCCTACCACTTTTGAAGCAATCTTGTCCAAATTCTTATCAAAAAGAGTGTCCACTACCTGCAAATTAGCCATGTCCCCTTTTTCAATATTCTCAGGGAGGGTCGAGGGACCTGCATCATCCTTCCTTAACTCAGCAATCTGATTAGGCTTCACCACAGCATCTGACTTAATGACTTCATTGTTCCATCCAACCTGTTCAGTACATGGCTCCTTCTCACTGTTGTTTCTGACAACCCATTTCTGCCTAGGCCTCAAGAATGCCTTTGTAGCGATGTTCCTTTTTGTTTCATTAGGATTATTCACAGCTTTTTCTTTCATTTCTTGTTTCAGGCCAACTTGTTTTTTCTTCATAATGCACTCCTTTTGATCATGCCCAATCAGGCAACAGTAGTTGCAGTAACGAGGGAGATTTTCATAGACAACATTTTGAACGAAATCCTTATCTCCACATCTGATTACTACATGGTCTGACACCGGTTCACTGACATCTATTTCCACATTTATTCTGATATATCCCGGTCTAGTAAAATTTGTAACATCCTTATCAACCGAGAGGAATCTCCCAATGGGTTTGACAATAGATCTAAGAGCTCCTTCATTCAAAAATTGTAGGCTCAGCATTGGAAGTTCGACCCTAACAGGAACATTAGGAGATGAATCCCCTGGATGAAAAAAAGGGGACCATCTAATCAGTGACATCCAATTATTACCAAACTTCCAGGTGCTACTTATGTACATTTTCATATAATCATTTTTATCTTCAAATTTTAGAATAATGTGCTTTGTATTCAATGCACCAATCTGCACATTGTTCTCAAACTTCATCTCCCTCCTGATCACCGAATCAATCTCCAGGAGTTTTGGTCTGAATTTTTGAAAAAAATTCCTACAAGGCAAAGCTCGAAGGGCTTGCTCATCTCCATCATTTCCTCTTGCGAGAATTCTACAATTGCATCATTGCCTTCAAAGTAATGATCTCGGACCTTCACAGGAGGTCCCAATCTCAGAGGAACAATCTTGTCTCTCATCAGCGAAGCATAGGATTTGGCTATAGGTTTCACTTCAGCCAGCTTAGATCCTCCCGCGATAACCACCCCCTTCGCAATAATCTTCGGAGGGGAGAGCTCAGCATTAGATTCAGCCATTACGCTTGTCAGAATCCCAACGAAGGAAAGAAAAAGTTACTAACTAATCGCCCACGTGTTCGAATCAGAAGACCCCCCCAACCATCAGCTCACCACGTGTCAAATTCTGATAGGTGCCTTTAACTAACTGGGGACCACAAACAAGTATCGCGGGAGTCTTTTCAACAAAAATAGATCAAACACTCCTCCTAGCAACAAAAATACCCCAAATTCTATAGAACAGCTTCAGGGCTTCAGGATCAGAGAACAGAATCCAAAACAATCAGTATCAGAGCTTAGAGGTCCAGACCAGACCTCCCTTCCCACAGAAACAACCAAAACCACAAGCAGCTATTGCCCAGAAATACGCAAAATTGCAGTGTTCCTCACAAAAGTCAAGAGAAAAAACATCCAAATCCCGCAAATTGATGGAGTAAAACAAGGATCACAAGCACAAGATAGCGAAGACAACACTATTCCATCGTAATATCCATCAAAAGTTTCCAGAATTGGATTGAAATGACCTGGGGAATGGATTCAAAGCACCAAGGCCGTCGCCTTCTTGATCGCCTCAGCCGTCGCCTCACCTAAATCAACCGTCAAAGTGAGGTTCATCATTTAAAGCTTGATGATTCCCGTTGAGTTCCCAATTACATTTGGTCCTTGCTTTGCTGCAGTTGTTTTCTGTGAAACAGCAGAACAACCTTGTTCCTGACTTTGGTGGACGAGGGGATTACCACCATGTTTTCCTAGAAACAACATTCAACTCTTCATTTCTTAAAGATTCAACCACATTTTCTTCCAAATGAATCGCTGCTTGGTATCGGAATCTAACTGCTGCTGCTGCTTTTCGGCGGTAACTACATGCTGCTGCTTCTGTTGTACAGTAGCATCCACTGAAATGCATCTATTATCCTTCTTTTTTTCAGTCTGCTGTTGAATATTGACTCCACCTTCACAAAGAAGAATGCCATCCCTTCTAACTATCTCTGCTTGTCTGTCTACTCTTGTCTTCTGTCCATCAATCCCAGAGGATGGAGTCACCACATGCTGCTCCTTTTCTTGTTGAATCTTCCTGCCAACGACCACATGAGGAGTGGACAGCTGCACCTCAAGTTGCTCTAGTCTGTTGCAAGACTTTTGGTGTTGTAACTGTTAATTCTCTGATTTTGCTGACTGCTACAAGGCTGTGAAGCCACTTTTTGGTCATCAGCCACGAAAGGGCAACTTTGTCATTGCTGCTGTAGAAAACCCACAGAACTGCTAATGCCAAGCAGTGACTCTGGGGGCTGCTGACAAACAGTAGCAGCAGCTACACCCATCTACTTCTGTTTATGACGAGAGCCAGCCACATGAGAACCTCTTATGATGTCTTCTGTTTCAGCTCACTGTGCCTCATCTCACCTTGTTGCCGCTCTTGTGAGAAACTTCTAACCAGCTGTATCACAGCCACTATCTCCACCCCATCTCCGTTGTTGCTGGCAGTGGCAGTTAAGCCAACCAGCTGCTGATTCTGTTTGCAATCAGCATCCACCAGTAGTGCATGCTGCTGTTCAACATGCCCCAGCTGCTGTTTAACAGAAACAAAAGGCTCATCCGCAGAAGAAAACGAGTTGTTTCTTAGCGTTCTCCATTGAAAAAGCCTTCTGGTTCTGATCAACCGTCTGTTGCTTCATGCTAGTTCTCTTTTGCTTTGTCTGCTCTAATCCTTGTTCTACTTTCTACTGCAAAGATACTGTTGCTGCCTCCTTTTTGCTCTTGCAAGTCTGTTCTTTTTTTTCCTTACCTTCTACATTCTCCAACATTCCTCGTTCCGTAAAATTCATTGCCTCTTTTTCATCGCTAGGGATTCGTTGTCTGGAAGGGTTGCGTTCATGCACAACAATCTGGTGAGACACTTGTAATATCTTATGCAGCGATGCAATTTGATCTTGCATCAGGTCCATATTACTATCACTCACCATCACCTGCTGCTTATTCACATCATTGTATTTGCTGCTGCCTCTTCTTTTTTCATCGTTGAGGGCTACTTCAGGTCAGCCAAGGGGTGATTTTGACAGTCCCCAGATGTTGACAATTCTCCTGCTTCCGTGTGCTATGATCAGTCATTTTAGAAGGAAGCAAAAGTCCTCTTGACTGTCTAGTTATCTTATTACTCTATGTTGAGCCTGTCAAACCATGTATGCATTAGGGCTATGCTTCGGGCAATAGATGCCCCTCCACCTTGTTTCCCATAATTGGGTGACTGAGACATAAACCTCCTCTTCAAGATCTGCATGTAAGAATTTATTCACGTCAAACTAATAGATGTGTTAACTCTAGTTAACTTGCTTCTTGCTCAGATGTGATGTGGTGATCAATGGGAACATGGGCTATATCCGATTTCAAGGCTGTTGAAGCAGTTGACAGTGCATGAGGTACTTGAACTGGGTGGAAGGGGTCTCTTTTTGATTTTGTAACAGAGCACGAGGGTAGCCATATCTAGTCAATCGTCCTACGAGCAATTACCTCTAACAAAATGGTTCCTTTTCTTGTGTCTACCTTCCTACGAATTCTGCAAGTAGATTAAATATATGGTCTGAATTTCGTGAGATAAGAAACCTCTTTCCAGATATTGCCTGGCTGGTGGGAGGGGACTTCAGCATTACACTCCTTTCCTCGGCTCGTCCCCGATCTCGTGGAGGGCAAGACCCTGGCTCCGTGGAGTTTGCAGAAGTGATCGATGATCTGCACCTGGAAGTTATAGATGTACATGATACGAGGTTTACATGGTGAAACTCTGGCTCTCGGTCAAGATTGGATCGCTTTCTTGCTTTAGCTCAACTTCTTGAACTCTACTCTCTCTCTCCTCGGTTCTTCCAGGCCAAGGTCCATATCTGATCATACCCATCTCATATGGGACTCATGTGTAGTTCAACCCTCGCGTAACTACTTCAAGTTTGAGAAGGCTTGACTTTTGGAAGAAAACTTCAGAGAGTTGCTTTTTGATCACTGGTCTTTGACAGTGGCCTCTGATATGGTGATGACAAGCTTGGCACAGAAACTTACGTAACTTCGTACCAGACTCTGCCAATACAAGGGGTGTTCGGGAATCGGAGAGAGCTAACAGAACTGTAGTTGAGGAGGGAGTGGGCATGCTAGATAGAATCGAAGACGATAGAGATCTTTCATGGTCAGAGCTTAGTGAGAGAACCTACTTGCTGAAAACTATTGCCTTGGGGGATAAAAATGTGTGACAGATTGGAAACAAAGGTCTAGACAAACATGTATTAATGAGGGGATGCAAATACACAGTTTTTTCATATAATTGCAAGTGGTAGGAGAAGGAATGATCTCATTCAGTCAGTAGTGGTAAATGGGAGGCGTGTTGAAGGGGATCGAGATATGGGAATTGCTATTGCATATTACTTTAGTGACTTCTCTAGGGTTTCTACAGT
Source organism: Ottelia alismoides (assembly GCA_037367405.1). Classification (NCBI taxonomy): domain Eukaryota; kingdom Viridiplantae; phylum Streptophyta; class Magnoliopsida; order Alismatales; family Hydrocharitaceae; genus Ottelia; species Ottelia alismoides. The sequence goes on along the minus strand of JAZKJV010004220.1, from coordinate 72,159 downwards.
TCGATAATGGAGGTGGTCAGATTTAGGGGCACATTCGTTGTTAGTTCAACATGCTAGACATCTTATACATAGTGTCACTTTGGAGGAGCTCAAGGTGGCGATATGGAACCTGAATGCAGACGGAGCACCCGACCCAGACAATTTCCCAGTATCCTTCTATCGGGAGTTATGGACAGTGGTGGGTGGTGATGTTTTGGAAGTGGAAGAGGAGTTCATGAGTGGGAACACATAATTTGAACGGGTAAACAATGATCTCCTTTTTCTTCTTCCCAAGAAGGATGTCTTGGAGAGCGTCAGGGATTTTAGACCGATTGCTCTCTCTAATGCCATCTACCTGGTAATTGCAAAGTTCTTGGCTAACAAACTTAACATGGTCATGGACCACCTCACCGGTCCAATCAGCTTTTATTCTTGGCAGATAAATTGATGATGGGTTGGCAATGGCCACAGAGATTATTGTAGACTGGAAAAGAAGAAAGGTTAAATGAATGCTATGGAAGGTAGACTTCTCGAGAACCTATGGCACTGCTGATTGGCATTTTCTTTGGGCTGTTATGGTAAGAATATGTTTTCTGTCGGTACGGATATCATGGATGAAAAGATGTATAACTACAACATTTTATTCGGTACTAGTTAATGGTCATCTTGAGGGGCGTTTTTTCAACCCTAGAGAAGGGTTCATCAGGGATTCCCCTTCGCCCATATGGTGTTTGTTATTGCGGTTGATGTTGGCGTGCATGGTGGACCAAGTTTCTGTGCAGGGTTTGACGACTGGTCACACACATGATGACATTCATATCCCCCTCTTACAGTATGCTGATGACACTATCTTGTTCATTGAAGACGTCCATACAAAAGCTAAGGGGATGGCACTCACCCCAGAGATCTTTGGAGAGCTCTCTATCCTGAATCTAAACTATACGAAATTTACGGTTGCCCCCTTTGGCATGTTAGAAGAAGTAGCTGCGGCATATGTGGAGGAGCTGGGGACTGAATGAGTATCTCTACGAATTAGATATCTTGGTCTTCCGTTGACATGTGGGAAACTAAAGTACACAGATAGGCTACTTATTATTGAGAAGATGGAGAAGAAACTATCAGGTTGGAAGGATGCTATTTTGTCGAGAGGCGATGTTTGGTGCTTGTGAAGGCAGTTCTTGTGGCATCCTCTATTTTTTACATGTCCTCTCGTCTTCTACCAGTTAGGATCTGAAAACGTTTGGAGACAATTATGCGAAGATTTTTCTGGTCCTCTAGTCAAAATTTATCTGGGATACCTTTGGTCAACTGGGATATAGTGACTTTACTCAAATGTGAGGGGGTTTTGGTGTGGCCTGCATGGAGACAATGAATAGAGCGTTGCTACTCAAATGGATCTCTAGATTATGGGGAAGGAGTGAAGACATCTGTTGTAGACTTATTTGGCAAATCTATGGGATCGGAGCACCCAGTGTCGTGCATACACACACACCCTTCTTTCTATTTGTCAGCTTTCTGGAAGGGACTCTCCACTCTTGTCACCTAGGTGCCTTTATTGTTTAGATCGGTTCTTGGGGATGGTCTCACTTTTGCCTTCTGGACATATGATTGGACTAATGGTGGCACGTTGGCATCTCGATATCCATGGCTATTCGTCTTAGCGACCAATAGGGAGATAAAAGTTGCTGATTTGGGATAATGAGAACTGGATGCTCTCTTTTTTTTTGCGGATTTTTCTAATCAGCATTTGGATGAATTTTTGTCTCTCTTGCCCTCATCCCAGGTGCTGAGGGTGGGCGATATCATTGGACTTGGAAAAAAGGAGACTATTCTGTCAGAAGGGCATATCTGGAGTTAACTATTCCAGCACCACCTTCTGTCGGCTCCCTGGCTCGTGACTGTGGATTTATATGCAGTCTCAAGCTCCCTAGCAGTATTGGTGTTTTTCTCTGTCTCTTACGTAGAGGGCATACCCTTTCCAGATGTTATAGACTGTTTACGGGGATGTCCCAACTTTGCCCCCATGCAACGACGAGATGGACTATTGGTTATCTTTTCTTCCAGTGCGAGAAGACTTTGGTAGTATGGCACAATCTATGCCTCTCTTGGCCAAACTTGCAGAATCATCAGTGCTTTTGGGATTTTTATTTTTGAATAAGGATAGACCAAGTTCGGAGTTGCTTTATCCGCTGGCTGTGGTCTGGGCGATTTGGTTAGATAGAAATGGTGCAATCTTTGCGTTTGATCATTTTTATGGGGAAAATGTACTTTTTCATGCTGAAACTCTCCTTGAGTATTGGCTATTGTAAATTCCCCTTTCTTTGTTAATATATTTTTTAGGGTGGACACCAATGCGTGTTTCTCCCTCTTTTGACTTCAAAAAAAAACTCTTGTTAACAGCCATCCAAAGAACATCATATATGGATCCTATCATGGCCATTGAAGAGAGGCATCAAAATAATTAACTCTAAATTTCATAGCAGAACCTTTCACCACAACCTTTCACTCAAGCAATTCAACTTTCCCATCATGTGTATGCTTGATAGTGAATACCCATCGACAAGCAACTGCATTGACATCCGAAGGATATGGCCCTAGATACTAGATGCAACAGGAGAAATGGGTCTCATCATTTGTAGCTTGCTTCCAGCCAGATTTCTGTAAAGCTGCAATTATCTCTCGGAATCAACGCAATTATTAGTGCACCGGTGAATAGCTTGTAAGGAGCAAACACAGCTGCAGTAGTACTATAATGCGAGATATGATGAATAGTGCATGATCTTACTCTTTCACGGGGGCAATTGACAAGATATGGCAACATAAGGAGCACCTGGAGCAGTATTTGACGAGGGACCAGATTTAGATTGATCAGGAACTTGCACATCACGAGTAGGTATACTTCATAGTTCTTTGGTAGACTTGGAGTAGAGATGGGAGTTCCAAGGGAATGTCACAAATATGATAAACAAAGTAATTTGATTGTGAAAAAATTGACATCAACACAAATACAGTACTACCAGACAGTAGAATAGTAATCCAGGCATTCTTTCCGGTCAAAAAGGCATACTTGATTCCACAAGTAGAGAGTTTATTACATGGTGAAAGTATGAATAAAAGCTATACAATAAAAAGTGAGTAATTGAAGAGATTGAACATCTCTGTGGTTAATGGGTAGGATTCAAAGCATATTAGCTGGTACCTTCATCTGTAATAAAAAGAGTATGGCCTCATCAAGAAGATATCTTAGATTTTGCTTCATAATCCCATTTTGCTGTGAGGTGTAAGGACATAAATTCTAATTTAAGTACCATGAGGTGCAAATAAAGTTTCTAAATCATTTTACACGTAATCAAAATAGTTATCAAATAAAAAACATATACACACACAAGAGCTAAAAAATGTCTTTATTCCATAAAAGAAAGATTTGGCTGTAAAATTGATCTCATACCGTTTCTTTATTAAGGTAGGCCTAAGTAACTTTGCTTAAATCATCTAGAAAACTACTAAAGTAATGAGGACCCAAAACAATGCATACCTGAAATGAAACCTATACAGAGGAATGCACCAAATCAAGGATGATCGACAAAGCTCTAAGCTTCCAGAAATCGAGACTCAGTGACGTTTTCTAAATGATGTATTGTACATTGCACTCAATGACTCGATAGGTCTTGAGTGGAGATAGTTCAAGGAACATCAGAAAGAGTATAGTTCAAGGAACATCAAAAAGAGGACTGAGGTAGATGAGTGACTATGATGAAAATGACAGAGATATGAATCTGTCGAATTGAAGCACCTAAACAAGTAGAACTAGACAATGCATTAAAGTCATAAAGACCATCCTTTTCATGAACCCCACCAAGAACCTGTTGAGATTGAGTGTTCTGGAAGTAGAAAACAGTAAATCGAGAATAACTTAGTCAAGTTGAGAGCATAAACAAATCTTAGATTGAGTCTAGAGTTAAAGTGAATGTACCCATTTAAGGAACCAACCATTAACCAACTATTGTGATTTCACATTCATATGGGACTAAGAATCAGTAAGGGCAGTACCTTCACTAGACAAGTGATTAGAGGCACCGGAGTCAGTGATCGAGTCAATGATCCATTGGGAGATAAATCAGAAGCAGTATGGGCTGCAGTAACCGGAGGTAATTGCAATGCTAGAGGAGTTGGTCTTAAGAAGTTGCATCTTTCATCCATATTTAGTCCAAGAAACTTGGACAGTGTGGGAAGACTCAATAGCCCAGTAGTGGTTATACAGGTCATGTCAATATCGGTTAAATTTAAGGACCAGTGAAGGCTTGATTGACAATATGAGGTTGACCAAACTCTGTCCGATCCTTTTTTTTTGAGAAACGGTGGGACGAGCCTCCTTGAGAGAGCCATCCAAGAAATATATTAATAATTAATACATAATTACAACCGCCAGGGATCTAAAAGGGCCCCGGCATGCGCGAGTACATTTTCCGGATAGAACCTCGACCCCTAAAAAATCACACTATTTCGGTTCAGCTAGATGCACTAGATCATCACACAAATCTTCTGTCTTCCCAACTCTGAACCCGACCACCTCCTGCACGAATCCCAGAACCTGTCTTTGTTATCGTAATCAAGGCCCGAAACCGGCATACTTTGCCACACATCGACAGAGCCATGGCATACAAAAAATAGATGATCCACGTCTTCCTGTGAAGACCCATATCTACTACACAAATCCACGTTCCCAGGGAAGAGCCTTGCTCTTCTCACCGCCGTCAACACCCGCTCCCTTCTCAGGAGCCATGGAAACACCTTTATCCTCGACGGAATCTTCCAGGAACATATCATTGCGCAATCTCTAGACACCAAGGAGTCCATATTGGGGGCATGCGCTGCCAACGAACTATATGCTTTCCGAACCGAGAAGTGACCATCCTTCCAAATCCAAGAGTCCCACCCCTCTGTTGGCCCCGCCCGATTGCACAATCGATCTGACAAACTCAGAAAATCCTCCGCCCTCCGATCTGATAACCCAGCAACAAAGGTAGGCGACCAGGAGCCATCCATCCACAACTCAGCCACACTGCTCTCCTTATCCAAGGCCACTGCGAATAACCTTGGATAAAGATCACAAAAAGCACCCCATCCGTCCAATTGTCTTTCCAAAATCGAAAACTACTACCATCGCCAAGCAACGGGCGCAAGTGGTCCCTCACATCCTGCAGGACCGAACATACCCCTTTCCAGAAAGCAGATGAAGATCCCCCACCCCCTGCACGGATCGTCAAGGAGGAAGAAACACCATATATTGACCTGATCAGGGTGGAACACAGATCCACGTTAGGGCCCACGTCCTGACAGCCCACTTCGCCAACAACGCCCTGTTCATATCACCTAGCTTCAGAACCCCCAAACCACCTTCCTCAATCAGAGTAGAGATCAAAGACCAGTCAACTAAGTGCAAACCTCTGTCCCCATGCGAAGACGACCAGAAGAAACGACTCATCAGAGATTCCAACTTGGAACGGATACCCACCGGCAGGACCCTCGTAGACATGAAGAAGACCGGACTGGCAGACAGAACCGCCCTAGTCAAAACCAAACGTCCACCCTTAGACAGAAACGCCGCATTCCAGCCAGACAACTTTCTCTCCAGCTTCTCCACTAATGGCAACCAATCGACCTGACACAATCTTCCCGTCAAAAGGGGCAATCCCAGATAAGTGATAGGCAGGGCCTCAATGGCGTATCCAGAACCGTACCACAGGCCACAGCCTCAACATCCGACATATTGAAGGGCACAAAAGCCGACTTGACACCATTCACCCTCAGGCCCGAGAGGTCCCAAAATATATCAAGCACTGCCCTCACAGCTCTGCACTCCTCCACCCTACCCTCCACGAAGAACAACATGCCATCCACGTACTGCAGGAGAGGTATAGAAAGACCACCTCTGGAGTAGCCTTTGAAGAAGCCACCATCCTCCGCTACCCCAGCCATGACTGCCAACGCGTCCGCAGCCAAAACAAACAACAAAGGAGCCAACTGAAACCCCTGCCACACGCCTCTCTGCGGCTGGAAGAATCCACCCTCCTGCTTCCCATTCACCAGAACCGACAACAAAGTGGTAGTGACGCACCTCTTCATATAGTCTATCCATTCGTTCGGGAAACCTTATCGAACCAGGGAAGCCCAAATGAACCTCCAGCAAACGCAGTCATATGCCTTCGAGAAGTCGACCTTCCAGAGGAACCCCTTGGTTCCCCTCCTCACCCAATCGGCCGCCATTTCTGCTGTCATCACCACACCATCCAGAAGCTGCCGTCCAGGAAGAAACGCAGATTGCAGCAGAAGGATAAGGTCATCCAAAACAACACGCAGACGGTTGGCCAACACCTTAGCCAGAATGAGGTAAACAACATTCGACAGAGCAATGGGACGAAAGTCCACCCGCACGGCCCCTCCCTCTTTGGCAATAAGAACAACGCTTTGTTAAGCTTCTCCAGCCCTCTGTTCCCTCTAAACTCGCAAAGCATGGCCATGACATCCTCTTCCGGCACATCCCAGAACTCCCTAAAGAAGAAGATAGGAAATCCATCCGGTCCAGGACAACCATCGGCGTTCAGGTCGAACACCGCTTCACGAACCTTCGCTCTTGTAAATTCCTTCACAAGTGCCATTCGCTGATCTCCGCTCAGAACCCTGGTACCCCTCCCATACTTTGTCCGATCCTATTAAATGAATAACAGTCGATAGTGTATGCAAGGAGAGAAAATATGTTCGTGCTAATTACCAGTAGTAAGACCTCTGCCTCGAGTACCGAAGCATCCTCTACCTTGATATCCTCCAAAGGCTGCAGGTGCAGAGTTCCTTGTAAAGGGTGGTGGAGCAGGAATAGTAGCATCAAGTTACAAGTTAATGAAGTTCGGCAAAAACAACGCAAAGAAAGACCCAAATCAACAGAAATAAACTAGCCCTTTGTTGTCTATTAGCGTGAACTCAAACTGAAAGAAACTTCCATGCCTACCATTCATCATGCTTTTGAATCACTTTATGACAACACACATGCTAGATAGTAGCCAACTCGTAAACAACTATCAGTTGAGTAGATTATATTAGATAAGAGTGGAGTCCCTAAGAGATGTTGACTAAATCTTTCTGTAAATGTCTGAGGGGTGACTTGGGTCGTATTCTTGGAGGCGGTGATGCCGGTTAAAGCGAGGCTCAATTGCACATGCCAAGAGCAGGTGGAGCCTTGTGTCCTGTTGACTAGGCAACAATGCCCTGGTTGACGATGGAGAGATGGCAATACTGCTGCTTGCAGGCCGAGAGGGATCGCGGCCTAAGATGGTGCGAAAAACGAGAGGCCAATACCGATGACTAGTTTTAATGGGGGTTTCAGAGGCTTATATAGGTTGGGGCACTAGACTACATTGATATGTGACCTTTGCCTTGATATCGTGTTGGGAGAAAGTTTGTTGATTATGAGATCCTATGATCTTCTTATATAAAAGAGAGGGAGTCCTAGGTTAAAGGGAATGCAACATTACAACTCACACACTCTCACTCAACATTTCACAATTCTTTTTCTGTGCCTATGTACCACAGATTGTTTTCTTATATGTTTATACTAAATAAGGAATTCTCGGAAGTTCTCTGTACTCAACTATTTTAATTGCCAACTATTTAGGGATAAAACTGCTTACCCGAATGACCTTTCTTATTTCGCAGATTACTCAGGATTTTATTTTGGGGGAATACGATTCTGAAGCTACTTCCACTCACAACCAAAACCATTCTGACACTTCTACACTAAAAGATCCACGTTTTAAAGATGCCTCTCAACGGTAATATTTATATCAGTATAACATCCAAAAATTTGTGATTCTGCTATATCTGACACATTTACCAACAGCTACCATGCTCATCTGTATACAAACGGGACTCTGTGTGATTTGACAAATGAACCTCGTGAAACGGAGGTATGAAGTTTTGAAAAGTGAGTTTATGAATCTCACCCCATTGGACAACTCTTTTATGTTTGTAATGCATATTTAACTCAATCCGCAGATCCGATTTGTCTGCTCAGAAGCTACAATGATCACTTCTGTTAAAGAAATATCCACATGCAAATATGCAGTTACTGTCCAATGTTCAATGCTTTGCAAGCATCCGTAAGTTCCCATGCTCATAATACATCATCCTAAACATAGTTAAATATAAGATGTCACAAACACAGAAATCTGTACTGTATTGATTATCTGCATATGGATTTGTTGGATTAGAGTATATGCGTCACTTGTGTAGATGGGTAATTGGTGGATCCCTCCAGGGTCCAATTACCACATCCAATGGTTTAGTCCCACATCTATCAGTTGTGGGACTTGCAGGGTCAGTGGGGGCTATATAAAAAGCCCTAGACCCATTATATCAGATGAGCGAGAAAGTGCAATCAACACATCAGCCCTTTGAGGCATTCTCCCGTGGTTTTATCCCGCTCCTTAGGGAGTAGAGTTCCACGTAAAATTCCATTACTTATTGTTTAGTCTGTATCTATGATATTATGCTTCTGCATTCTTCGTCTTCTAACACGGTATCAGAGCAAGGTCGATTCTCGAGGATTTATTTCTGTTCATGTTTTGTTCGAGATTCGATTAAGAGAGCAAATTCGATTCTTGTTTATTCTTGAAGATTTATGATTCATGATCTGTTTAAAGTTCGAGATCTAGGGTTTTTCAAAACCCTAAGCATGTTCTTCGTTCTTGTTCAAGTCGATTTGGCTGTAGCATCAAAGTTCTAGGGTTTTCTTGAAACCATAATACTGCACGGATTTATTCAGCCTTGAAGATCATCACCATATTTTTATGATTCTGGATTCAATTCGAGTTCCAGTTCATGGAACCCTAATGCTACGACGACGTCTTCTCCGGCAACAATGTCTACATCACAAGCCCTAGTTTTGATGCATCAACAGAAAGCCGCAACTCCAGCGATCAACAACCAACAAAAGGGGGACCTGCAGGCCTCGACCCCAGGTCGCAAAAAATGGCCATCATACCTCCCATGGCGCATCTTCATGCAATTCCAACAAAGCACAACTTCAAAAAAATTGAAGATTGTCGAGTTCCAAGAAATATTAGGGTTCCATCACAAGAATCCTTGATCTGAAAAAAGTTTTCTCCAGGCGTGCGCATCGGCCACTCCACCGACTCCCACTGGTGATGACCACCCGTTCTGCTTCCTCCTTGAACGAGTCATCGCGTAACCAGCACCGCCGCCAAGCCTCCACTAGCGGCACACTGCCAGGCAGCGTCGCCTCCAACCACTTCTTGCGGTGCTGCATCTCCCGAAGTTCCTCCCTAGGTAGAGCCCTCCCTCTCACGACTCCTCTAGATCTGGAACAGAAGACCCACTGGCGATGATCCCCTCCGCGCGACCAGGTGGCGCAACACGCGTCGCCACTGCTGCCTCGATTGGAAGCACCACTACCACACATATCTGTCATCTCCATGCTCGTCTCCTGGCAACGAGAGGAACCCATGGTGATTGAGATCTCGCATGAAGAACTCGGATCGTCGGCTATCTCCGACCTCAACCCATCACAACTTCATGCTCCAGAATCAATGGGTGCTGGCGATGGGTTCCTTTCAGAGGAACCCTAGTTACTCTATGGGAGCCCTCTATGGGCTTTTATAAGCCACTGGCCCCAAGTGGTTGCTTTATATTTAAAAAATGTGATGTCTTTTATTTATGCCTAACGGGCTGCCCGGTGCCATGTATTCAAACATTCTTGGGCTCAAATGTGGGCTGCTTATTTTTTTTAAAGGAGAGAAGAGGGCCTAAAGTGGCCTTTTTTTTAAATGGAACGACTCATTATAAAAAAGGAGGAGAGGGAGAGACAACTATTAGAAAAAGGAAAAACCAATAAATTTTTTAAAAGGGAAGAAGAAAAGTCGAAGAAAAATATTATCACGGCTTGTTTTTTCCTCTCATCATCTTCTTGTCTTTTCCCAACTTGGTCGATGTCATTGTTTTTCGACCAGTATGGGAGAAAGGCGGAGTATTGTGTAGAGTTACAGGTCTGTTTCAGATTCTCAAGGCCAGATGTCAAACTCTACATATTTTTAGATTCAGACTCGATGTTTAGATTGGTTCTGAGTCTTCAGTTTGATTCGCACAAGTTTGTGATCATTATTTGTGTGGTCCCCATCTTTGTTTTTGGTCTTAAAGTTTTCATGTGATCCATAGGGACTCCAGAGTAGAGATCCCATTCTCTGAGCCAGTATGGGAGAGACCCAGTTCTTCGACGAGGAGACTTTTCAGACTCTATTCTCCAGCGACCGTGGACTCCATGGGGATGTTTCCATGGTTTTTTCGGTTCGACCCTTCAGAGATAGATCAGTTGTCCATATGATTCAGTCTTCTACAGGTGGCGGGCCAGAGTACTCCGATGAGGAGACTCATTCAGTTTCAGTGACTCTGACATGTGTGGTACAATGCACATGTTCTCCAACAAGGAAACCCAATTTGACTCACACTCCAGCCGTTTGTTCCTCCTCACCTACACAGCATGAGAAGCAACGTTCGCAACAACAACCGACAGTTGTGTATACGTTGAGTTGATATTGTCTATTGTAACATCCAGATCCAAATAAACCCGAACTCGACCCGAATATGATCCAATTGACCCGATAGAACGACCGAACGATGTTAAGTGATCTAAATCGATTCATAGATCATGAACCAAAATTTATTTGGGATCAGTCGACCAAAAGTCGACCGCATCGTAAAACGTGTCATTGGAAAAACCATGACACAAATTCGAAAATCCAAAACAATCCAAGACCACCCAAAAAATTCGATTCGATGAAATAAGACCAACGAAATCGACCGTTCGTCGATCGGAGGTCGTTTGATATTTTAAAATCATAAAGTTGAGTCACATGCTAAGACCGTATATCGAGAATTTTGGGAATTCATACTTGACCCAAAATATATGGATATTATACTCATTTTGATTGTCATTCAGAGACAATCAAAACGAGTTATTATTCATCAAAATCTGAGACTCGAGGCACAAAAACAGATGGCTTTGGGTTTTGCAAAAAGTATAAAATAAAAATATTATATATAATATGAAATGTGGCAATCCAGCAAGCTGACATCAGCTTGCTGATGTCATTCCAAGCTGAAAAAAACCCCCTGTTAAGTCCAATGTAAGACCCCTCCTTTTCCCCCCCTTCTTTCCCCCCTTTCTTTCTTCCAAAATTTCCCCAGATCTCCTTTCAATTCCCAGCCGAAGGCCCCCCCTTTCTTTCCCTAATTCACCTGGGAGCTGCTGCATACAACAGCCTCCTGCTGCTCCTTTGATTGTTGAAGAAGCTGCAACCTCTTCTTCCAAACAAAGTTCCTCCTGCTGCAAAAAAAAATCTGGAGCTGCTCAAGGATGCTGCGGCCTTATTTTTGCTCTTGCATGCAAAGTTAACCTCCATTTTTGGAGATTTAGAAGGTACAAATCCAAATCCCCTCCTTGGTGCCATGCATATTCTATACAATCCCCCTTTGCTGCCATATATGTTGGTTTATACATTTTGATCTATAATTGATATTTTCTCCTGAGTAATATAGTAAGGAAATCGAGGATTTTTATTAATGTTTGCTGTACAAAATTAATTCAAAAAATTGAATTAAAAAGTACTGTTTTTGCTGCTCAATTTTAAAAAAATGCTCAATTAAAAAAAAGAATTTTTGATTTGAAAATTTAATTCTCTTTACTATAAACTGCTATAAAAAAGTTGATTTGAAAATTTAATTCTATACTGTGAAATTGCTGCTTAAATGATAAAAGAATAATAATAATATTTTGGATTGAAAATCCAATTCTGTGCTATTGTATATAAAAAAATCAATTCAAAAGTTTGAATTGACATTTAAGTTACTTAAATTAAAGTTACCGTCTGCTGAAATTTCAAATCGAAATATCACAAATTCTTATTGGATTTTGAAAAATTAAAGTTACAGTCTGTTGGAAATTCAAACGAAGTATCTAAATTTTTTATTCGATTTATTTAAGTTACTGTCTGCTGAAACTTCAGATGAAAATATCTAAAGGAAATTCAAATCGAAGTATCTAACTTTTTTATTCGATTTATTTAAGTTACTGTCTTCTGAAACTTCAGATGAAAATATCTAAAATTCTAATTGGATTTTGAGAAATTAAAAGTTACTGTCTGAAAATTCAAATCGAAATATTTAAAATTTTTATTGGATTTATTAAAGTTACTGTGAATTTCAAATCGAAATAGCTAAAATTCTTATTTAATTTGGAGAAATTAAAGTTATTGTCTGCAAAAAGTTTCAAATCGAAATATTTTAAATTCTTATTTGATTTGAAGAAATTAGAGTTACTGTTGGCTGAAATTTCAAATTTTCAAATTAAAAGATTTAAAATTTCTTCCTGTTGTTGCTTGGGAGAAATTATATTTATGATCTATTTAAAAAAAAATAAATTAAGATACTATTCTATGCTCTCAAAAATCTCCTGATCTATACAAATAGAAATTTAATTTCATTTCAGAAATTAGAACCGGATCTAATGAAAAGCTATTAATCTTTTAAAAAAAATTATTATGCACTTAGAATCAGATCCAAGGAATAAGCTTCTAATCTCATGATATTATTAAAGAATTTTGAAATACCAATAATTTAAAATATTAATACTCTTCTTTTATGAAGTCAACAAATGATTTCCTTAGATTATTATGAATAGTAATCCTTAATCAACTGAGCCTAAGTATAATCTTCTATTTATGTATACCACTAAAAAGAGTGGTGACAAATACCTAGATCTATAGTCATATATAAGAGAGATTGAGAAAGGTTCGAGTAGTCAAAGAAAGAAAATGGTGGATCAATGATGACTGATAATTAATTGTGCCGGTCACGGTGATCCTTGCACCTGACCGTGCGAGGGTGTGGTGACCCTCAACTGGGTGGGAGATAGGAAGCCCAGTTAGGACAGTGGCCACTTAGTGCGCGGGTCTAGGATCTCAGTCCTTTTTATGGTTTTACGCAAGCTCGCAGAGTTTTTACGTCTCGTTGGGATCCCGACTTTTGACCAGTTCCGCTGACCCTTTGTTTTAGGTTACATAGGCTGTGGGGCCCTCAGTTTTAATTTTTGTTTACGTGCTCGTTTGCTCGACCGGAGTGGTTCATCCGGGGAGTCTCTCCCACCCGTCTCAGGGGCGTTGTTTGGGAGTAGGCCTAGCCCTCTACTGGACCACACTTCCACTTAAGGGGCGAGATGGAAGAGTCTGTTAGGAGACTTCCTCACCACTTGAGTTTTGATTACCTTTGCGCCAATATGTCTTGGCGAGGAGTTACAGTTGAGCTTGGAGAGGGTTACAGTTGAGTTGGCTACAATTGAGCTTGGTACAGAATCATTAATCATCATCAATCATCAATCATCGACAATCAATCGGATCTTAGAACTACTACTACGAGTGATAAGATAAGCTAGTGGACGTGTTGGGAACTTAGTTACGATGCATTACACTCCACCGTATGCGTACGGAGGCACCCCAACCTTAAGGTAATCTTCACACCTTAGAGTCATAATATGAGGTCACCCTCAGACCAAGACAACAAACTATCCACTAGACTTGAGAAATTAGATAGAATCAAGAATCATATCAGAAACTCATCATTCTCACTATCAAGATCCATGAACATGATCTCTAAATGACAAAAGATAATAACCTACACATAGATCATCAATTAATATATGAAGTGTATATATGGAAAATTATGGGGTGATGGGTGAACATGAGATTTACATATAGATCAGCTTGAAAATCTTTCTCCACGCAAGTAGTTTGTAAATTTTAAATATCAACGCCATTCTACTTTCTTTCTTTTGAAACCACTAAATTACTTGTTATTTTTAATATGTTGGATTGTATGCAATAATTGTTGACATTCTTTTGTTCCTTGCATGCTTGGCAGGCAAAGTGCCTGTGTCACAATCACTAGCTGATGATTCCGAACATTCGCTGTTATACTCGACGATACTCTTGTTACAGTTTATGTACAAAATATTGTATAATGCTTTTCTTTCTCTTCTATATTTTAGGATACATGTATATGATGTAGTCTATTTTGTACATGTAATATATATGGAAATTAATGAAATATGATTTGGTGACATTTGTTGGCTCTGTGGTTGTTTACATTAAATGTGATTCATTTCGAAACGTGAAAATTTTCCCTCAATTTCGGTAACATAATGCGATCCTTAATTAATTTAATGTTGTGAGTGATGTGTAAATGGGTATCCCGGATTTACGGGCGTTAAAGATTCGTATCAGAGCCGTGGTACCCTGATATACAGATGCATAGTATTACATTTCTAATCGTATTAACTTCTCGGATAACAACAGTCCTCTGACTTGTCGTGAGTTCGAGAGGGAAATATGGCATTCAAATTCAACCACAGATGTCACCAATTGCAATTAATTTTCATATATCCCAAGAAGAGAAAAACACAGTTAAAATATCAGCGAACATCAACTGTTATGATTAATAATATTGGTTCTCATGTAGAACCATGACGTTCAGAGCTGACCAGGAGATGACTGATCGATTGGAGCATATCATGACCGCACTCATCGACCTCCAACAGCAGACTGCTATGAGAAGTCAGCGGGACTAGAACCTAGCACAACAGACAGAGATTGCGGATAGACATACAGACATAGAGATGAGGTTCGAGGAGCTGTCAGATTTCACTTACCATCCATCTCAGGATGGAATACGACAGGATCAACCACAGTCTATAGAGGTTCAACAGTCTCGGTTAGATGATTAACACAAGGAGATACCGGTACATGGAGCTGAGGATGGAGATCATGACAGGAAGTCGAACCATCTACCGTTTGCCGACGAGTTTGTGCCCAATTACTCTAACGTTCACATGCATCATCCAGTTTTTCACTTCTTATCAGCGAGCCAATGTGCCCATGTTCGAGGGCACCGGGACATCAGATGAGGCCGAGCAATGGCTGAAGAGAGTAATGAAGGTACTTCGAATGATTCGCACACCACGAGACTCGTGGTTATCTTTTATGGAATATTCACTGACAACATTTGTCGAGAGATGGTGGGAGGCGACAGTTTCTGAGTTTGGACGTGAGCCTAAATGGGACGATTTTTAGACGAGATCAGATCCCATTTCTTTTCTGGAAGGTGGAAGGAGTCCCAACGCTGATTATTCGTAGAACTCAGACATGGGCGGATGACAGTTAGAGAGCACTTTGTTCGCTACACCGAGCTGTCGCGACACATACCAACAGCCACTGCATTTCTAGATGAGAATCTGGAGAAGTTCATCAGAGGAATGCGGGAAGAGGTGCAGGAGAAGCTGGTTGGTCTACGTATCACTTCCATCTCCGAGGCTACTGATGCAACAGAGAAGTTTGAGGACATATGAGAGAGATGTTTCGGGAGCTCGTCTAGAGCAGCACCTACACCACATCGATCATTTGAGCCGATTTGACGACAGTTTCAGCAGCAGAGGTCAGCCTGGCTGTTTCATCCTACAGGTTCGGCATTTTCAGGTAGTGCTCGCTCATCTCCAGCGACTACTTTAGGAGAAGCACTTGCCGGACGTGGCATCGGTTCAACTCGACCATCTGGGTCGCGAAGAGTGGACATACCCCCAGCAGGACCGACTCGGAGCACAGACACAACCACTCCACCTACCCAATCAGTCCGATGTTAATTGTGCAACCGGTGGGGACATTATCGGTCTCAGTGCCCACAGGCTTCTGGTGAGCCTCGACCGCAGCCACAATAAACCTTCACAGCCACAAGCACAAAGTACTGGGAATTTTCATGGCAGAAACTCCAACTTCAGGAGGCCACCGAGACAGACACAAAGCGTGGCAGGTTCGAGCACTGCACTAGCTAGACAGGGATAGTTACATGCAGTCAAGGTTGCAAAAAGCGGTATGCGATATTCAATCGGTAGGGTCACTGATTACTGATTAAACGGTATGCGGGAGTTTAAACGGAAATTAAATGGGTTATGCGATTTTGTATTTTTAATTAATAAAAAATTATTACATATATATAATTAATAAAAAAGTATAAATAAATAAGAAATATAATCATAGATTCACAATATAGATCAAATATTGTCAAATTCAAGGAATGCTCCATCCAAATTTCAAAATAGATAACATAAACAACAAGAATTCATAGTCAAATGTCGAAATAGACAACGTAAAAGTCATGGATAATGATGATCCTTTGAAGAAAGTAGATCAATGCGTTTAAACGGCCATTTAAGGCCGTTTAAGCGGCATGACCGTTATGGACCGTTTTTCATTAAACGATGCAGCCGGGCACCGCATGCGTTTAAACGACTGTTTAGACTGTTTTTTGCCTCCTTGCATGCAGTGACCGAGGAGCAAGCCCGATCATCAGCCGTCGTGATGAAAAGTATGGTCTCAGTCTTGGGCCGACCTTTCCATGTTTTGTTTGATTCTGGAGCGACGAATTTCTTTATTGCTTCGATGTTACTAGCTTCATTAGGTATAATTGCAGAGGCTTTATATCCTCCTTACCACATCCATGGGCTAGGTGGCCAGTTGTTTGTCATTTTACTGATGGTCAGAGACTTACCAATGCTGATTGATGGTCACGAGATGATCGCAGATTGTCTTCTACTACAACTTGATGAGTGATTTGATTTTATGCATGGATTGGTTGTCAGCTCATCATGCTCTTGTCGACTGCTTTAGGAAGACTTTTTTTTTCACGATTCCAGGTTTACCCGAGTTCACTTTTGAGGGTACATTACATGACTCCAAAATGGATTACATCTCAGTGTTGAGAGCTCAGAGACTTGTTTATCAGGGATGTGAATCATATTTAACATTTGTTCGAGAGATATCCGATCATTAGCCAATGACCCAGGACATCAGAGTAGTTTCAGACTACCCAAATGTGTTTCTTGATGAGTTACTGAGGTTACCTCCTAAAAGAGAGATTGAGTTCGAGATCACATTATTACCTGATACACAACCGATCTCGATGGCTCCATATCGCATGGCACCAGCTGAGTTGAGAGAGCTGGAGGTGCAATTGAAGGAGTTACTTGACTTGGGTTTTGTGAGACCGAGCATTTCACCTTGGGGTGCTCCAGTTATTTTTGTCAGAAAGAAGCAAGGATGCAAAAATCGGTTCAGGCGGTCGTTTAAACGACCATTTAAATTCATTCGGCCCTTGACTGCATCGATTACCTTTAATCGGCTATGTAAATGGTCAGTCCATTTAAATAGATGCAATCGACTGTTTATACGCCGTTTAAGCGGCCACGTTTTGCATTGAGCTGAAAATATACTTGAGCCAAGGAGGAGTGAACATGTCCATTTGAGAGCTTTAAGTTCATCTGCGCGAACTTTGCATGAGGAAATTGGTAATGAGGAAATATTTGAGGACGATGATGAAGATGAGGATGAGGACGAAGCGCCGATGTTGTTTGGTGATGACTCTGATGAAGAATGACATTGGTTTCATTTAGTTTTTGATGAAGGAATGCGATGCCTTTCTATGTACTGTTATCCAGGACTTTTTCGAACATTGCTATGGATTGTAGTTTGTAATTGTTTATGTTGCATGTTTTGGCATTTGGTTGTGGATTCTACTTGATTATGCTATCTACTTTAACATGTCACATTTGAATGAAGAAGTCATTGAACTTGCTAATATCTGATCAATGTTGTGAATATGTGATTATATTTTTATAGTTCATTTATACTCTTTTTATTAATTATATATATGTAATATTTTTTATTAATTTTAAAATATAAAACCGCATAAACCGTTTAATTTCCATTTAAACTCCCGCATACCGTTTAATCAGTAATCAGTGACCCTACCGACTGTATACCACATACCGTTTTTTGCAACCTTGTAAAGAAGGATGGATCGATGAGATTATGCATTGATGACCGGCTACTGAATAAGGGAACGGTGAAGAACTGTTATCCTTTGCCGCACATTGATGATTTGTTCGATCAACTATAGGGATCTTCGGTATTTTCAGAGGTCAACCTTCGATCTGACTATCATCAACTGAGGATACGAGAGTTAGATATTTCGAAGACAACATTCAGGACTCGATATGAGCATTATGAGTTTGTTGTGATGCCATTTGGGCTCACCAATGCCCCTGCAACATTCATGGACATGATGAACATGATCTTTCGTCCATACTTGGACAAGTTTGTGGTAATATTCATTGATGATGTGTTGATTTGTTCTCGGAATGAATGAGATCACACGAATGATCTGAATATTGTCCTGTACACATTGCGAGAGCACAAGTTGTATGCCAAGCTGAGCAAGTGCGAGTTCTGGTTATCCCGGGTCTCATTTCTCGGGCATGTCATTTCTGGAGCATGTATAGCAGTAGATCCTGTGAAGATTGAGACAAGCATGTCTTGGGAGCAGCCCAAGACAATCACTCAGATTCATAGCTTCCTTGGACTAGCAGGCTATTATAGACGCTTATAGTGGGACTTGCTGTGTTGCGGAGAAGCATTGTCAGACACACGATCCATGTTTGCCGATTCCGGTACTATAATATGCAGATAATGCGGAGTTTTCCATGGAAGGGTTTGTGGAGGCTGGGTGGTTATCTTCCCAGGTTAAGATTTCTAGCGGGGTATCTGGTTTGCATATTAACAAAAACAAGCCCTTTTTTGTGCCTTTTTGTTGGTATGTTGCCTTCCACGTTTTGGGGAGACGTCTGCGTGGGCATTCAAGATGATACACCTCTTTTTTACACCCAATTTTGGGAGGTGGTTATCATTTAAGTTTTGAAGGGAAGTGTGGACAGAAGGTTGTGGGGGTGGGGGGTTAGCTTTCTGAGGCTATTTGTGATGGCAGCTGATTAGGATGCTTTGGTTGCGAACTGCTGCATGGGATCAGATAAAGCTGTTGGGTCATGGGCTGCGACCTTTTTTTTTAACTTTTCCCAGTGCGGAGGCAGCATGACTTTCTGGGGCTGTTGGGGCTTCTGGACACCATTGATGACCCAGCAGTGCAGAGAGAGCATTGGATTTTGGTGTAATGGGGACTTTTCTTTTAGGGTGTATATGATGCTTGCGACATCCACTGATAGAGGTGATGTGACTATTGCTAGGGAGGTGGATTTTTTTGGGAAGCCAAGGCCCCATTAAAAGTGTAGATCGTCATTTGATTTTTATAAAGAACAAGAGTGATGAAGAAGGTTTTCATGGGGGGACTAGTTCTGACGTGCATATCGTTTTGTCATGGAGAACCGGAAGTTGTGAAGAATCTGTTCTCCTGTGAGCATGCAAAGGAAGTCTAGGGAGGAACAACTTTGGATTGGGTAGATACCACCTACATGGAGAGTATTTGGCATGCTTTGGTTTGGCTATTTATGGGTCATGTACGGATGGAATCAAACCTTGTGAATTTGTTTGGGCCTTGCAGTTTGCCAGAAATGGCTTAATCTTTTGGGGTGAGCTCTTCTATGTGGAGAATGTGATAGCACATTTGAAGACTCTATATGACTCCTCGTTATTATATCTGTAGTTTTGTGATTAATTAATTTCTGGTGAACACTCCTAGTCCTAGGGTGTCCACCTTTTTCTTCAAAAAGATGGTGCATTTGTGCGTGATAGCGAGATATCAAAGTCTATTGCTAACATTCTGAATCATGAACTAGATGGATTGCTTTTCCAACATAGACATGATTCAAAAAGGTTAAATCCAAATCACCAGTGTCAGTTCTGATTGTCAGATCTATGGTCTTTTTACAAATGTTCTAAACCACTTCCACTAATAGCTGTGACAAACTGAGAATGTTAGCCTCCAGCTTGATGGGAAGTGCAGTGCCATATGTATATCTTTTTCTAATATTTTGAAGATGCATTTGTTAGGAGGTGGTTAGGCATGAAACGTAATCTCTTCTGTACGAAGAATGCCATCCCCTGAATACATCAAGGGGAAGATATTTGATTCACACCCTCCAGTCCACCATTTTCCGATCATTTAGAGATACCTCAAAGCTCAATTTTCTGCCGTGTTGATGAAATTAAAATTTGAAGTTCACTGCTGCTCCATGGAGCAGCCAATCTTAGCTACTCCGGGGGATTTTTTAAAAATACCACCATGCATCATCACTATATATCTCTAATATGCCATTCCAATTTCGTCAGAAACAGAAACTCCTATACCCTCCATCCATAACATGTAATTTTAACGGTCTTAGAATTGTTGTAATCGACCTGTTCTGGATGGATGGCATAGAAGTTTCTGGTTTTGATGAAATTGAAATGCCATATTAGAGGGATATAGTGATGAATTGATGAATACATGGTGGACCTTTTTTTCAGGTTGCCAAATGAATCCATAAAATCAAGAGTTGAGCTATTATTTTAGTTTTCATTTTTTGTGCAGGAGAAAATAATCTTTTTTCACACTCATCTCTCAAATTGTACAACTTTGAAAGGAAGACCCTTAGACTGAGTCATCTCTAACCTCTGGTTTTCCTCATCTTATATGGGTATTCTTCATTTCAATCTAACCGTCTAATTGTCAGGGACTATGGAAAATGACATGTCTTAGTTCAAGAACCTTTTATCCTTGCTTTGTTGAATCATGGGTTAGACATAACCTAAGGTGATCTTTACACATTTAAAACTGGCAGCACTTTTTTTTTGTATTTTTTCTTTTTATGAAAAGATTATAGGAATAATGGATATAACCTTATGATACACCTTCAGTTGGTTTAACAAATTTGACCTTTTGATTTCAAACTTGCAAATCGGTTAGAATTTCATTTTTTTATTTCTAAATTTAGAAAAAAAACAGATGTAAATGGATACTTGAAATTAATAGATTTAGCTGTTTTTGAAGTATGCTGATTATTTGCAAGTGCTTCATGATGCCAGGTTGTTTCAACAAGAGAAACCGGCATGGCACACAATTCATTGTAACGAGCAGCAAGCCGAAGGTGAAGCTTCAGAGTACAATGCGAGCAAAGAGAAGCAAGTCAGCGTTCTTGTAGACGGCATTGGACGTTATGCCACATAGCAAAATCATGTCAAGTTGCAGTTGCTGGAAGCGGCTACTCATTGATGTTAGTGTCTTGGTAGTGTACCTTAACTTGCTTGATAACTTCTAATGTAATTTCATGATCATGCCTGGAAGTTTATGGTTATACAGAAAGGAAGGAAGGTGGAAAGTATTGCATCTCCATCCCGAATTTGCTGTAAACCATAGATATGACATTGTCGTTCTAGATCTGTTTTGCAGTCTCATGGAAACATAAAATAACTCATTGAAGTGTACGTTTGGATGAGTAGTTCTCCAATAAGCAATGCCAAAGTCCGATGTCATCAACTTTGTCCTGTTTTGATGAGTATCAATAAGCATGATTACTGTTTATGGAGATCATCAGGTAACCTTAAAAAAATATTACCTTTCCTCTACTGGTAATGTTGTTGGTACCTTTTCCCATCTCTCTGCCTATATGATCTGCATTGGCCCATCTCCCTCTTCTGATGTGACTTCGGCCTTATTTGCTAACCCCTCGGAATCGGCAAGGCCTTCAAATTTTACACTTGTTTCCCATAATGGGAAGAAAATTAAGATTGGGAAAAAGGAAAAAAACAAATTCTGTTCCTCGGGAGATGGTGAAAAGCTTTACATATGACATGTATGGACACTACCACCGTGAGTGTCACTTGATATAATTTGGTACCATTGTGGAGGCTCGGGCCATATTGACATACTGGTTTTTGTCTCTTAATTTAGTAGAATTGTTGCAGTATAGAACGGCAAAGAGCGATCGATTAAAAAACACATTGGAATATGTGTAAGTGTAATTTTTGTGAAGATGTGTGGTGTTTGTTTCTATTTTACTTGGTTAAGTCCAAGGTCGAACTCCAGATGGTGGAGATTTTAATGCCATTTCAGGCATTTGAATGTGGCCAAACAATGTGCCAATATTATATCGATATGTGTGGTGCATTGTAATGGTTATTTTTGGAGTTCATTATATTTTTGTTATGTTATATTATTTTTTTTTGCAAATTTTTATATTTTTTAATATGAAAAATAGAGAAAAAGTTAAGAAAGAATAATGTTTTGAAAATATTTTTTAATGGAACATGGTAGTGTTTAAATTTTAGTGCATGAGGAATCCAAAACACATTTTTTGTATTTTTTTATTAAAGATGAATCAACTGAGATGCATGCAATATTTTTTATTTTTTAAATTTAATGCATGAAAGTGTAGAATTTTGTAAAATAATAACATGGGATGTAATTTAGAACATAAGCTACGGTTTTTTTGGAATATTTGGAATTAATAAGGATTAATTAAAAATCAATAATGCAAACACCTTGATTTGATGTATGTTACTTTTTAAATATAGAAAACCACCATCGAAAATCTCAACAAATCACCAACGATAGAGCATTCAAAGAGGCATTCAAATCGTTTTTTAAGAAAAATTACAATATTTATATTACATTCATATAAGGAATGTAATGAACAATTTTCATAGAGCATAAAATTCAATAAATATCCAAAATACACATGCCAAAGGTTTCCTTGTATCATGTTCTACACAATGACTATTTTCTTATAATTTTAGAGATATCTGAATTTTAGAATGATTTAATAATATAAGAATTGATGTTTTCCTCCAAAATCAGAAATAATACAATTATATCCAATAATGGTCCCTGATATGTCAAATGAAAGAGAATTAACATAGATACAAAAGGAAACACAATTTACAATTTTATGATGTATAATACAAGTAAAATCAATCGGTGTATGGATCTTGGTAAATAAAAAAGAAAACTCAAAATGTTAACAAGATGGACTCATATCTAAATATAGGTTCTTGGAGGTGTACTAATGCAATTTACCCAAAAAATATTTCTTTTTAATTTTAGGAAGTTAGCAAGGCCTAAAAATATTTTCAAATCAATCGGTATACGGATATTGGTGAAATAAAAAAGAAAACTCAAAATATTAACAAGATGGACTTATATCTAAATATCAGTTCTTGGAGGTATATTAATGCAATTTACCCAAAATATCTTTCTACAAAGCCTAAAAAAATTATTTACACAATGCTATAAGATGTGCAGCTGAGAAGCTGCTCCTATCATCTGATCTTGCAAATCTAAGGTGTCCACATGAATCGACCTTTGACCCTGGATGAGATGCGAATCAATAGACAAGTGCCTTTGCTTTTTTTGACGACTAAGGATGATCTTCTAGGCTTGATCTGATCACCGATAGTTGATGTTGGCACTACGATGGATGATGAGATCCTCATGTTGATCAGACGATGACTGTTAATAGGTTGGTGTCATGTCATCCCTCCTCTCTTAGGCACACAACAGGATAGAGCAGAGGAGCTCTGTTGGTGGAAAGCTGATGGCGAGAGGCTCCCTTGATCGACATACGACCAAGCTCTGATGTTGATGCTAATGTGGCTCCTCCAACGAAGTTGATGGAGGGCGGGGGGGGGGGGGGGGGGGGATGAAGGAGCTGCTATGAAGGGTCCCCCACCATCGAGTTCGTCTGGTGCTGCTCGTGCTCCTAGTGAATTGTTGAGACTTGTCACCAAAGACGTGCAAGAGGAGAAGATCTCTCAAGCTTTATTTGCTCCGATCAGGCATTATGTATAGAGGATGGAAGGTAGGTGGGTCTCTTGTAGCATAGGTGGATCTGTTTTGGGTGATGAATTGAAGAGGACTGGATGCCAATCGGAGATGTGGGATTGGATCTTATGAGGTGGTTAACAATCTGGTTGTAGTTGGGAAGGAGAGATTCAAGTGGGATTGGATGAAATTGATCTCCAAAGATAACATCAATTAAGTTATGGTGAAGGGATTAGTAGATAAAAAGTGATTGAATTGATACTTGATTGTCTGGAGATCTGAGAAGATTGGGTGCATGGAGAAATGGGAGGAGGAGTTGACTAGGTTCGGGTTAATGAACTTGGTTGACCATGGATTAACGAGTGCTGAAGTGAAGTATGAGGTGGCGAATGCGATTATGATGTGGCATTGACTTTTGACCAAAACAAAGAAAATTTAAATTAAATATATAGATGGACTAAAAAGACAAAAGTGGCCAAATGAAATATATGGATCTTGGTGAGATATGCAAAGTTCACGAGGACCAGAAACCAAAATATGCTATATACATAAACCAGAATTTGTTTAATGTATTTTATATGTCTAAAATAACATTTTTATCATGTTTTGTATTTCTCTTTTCTTATTTTTAATTAATATAATCTACCTATAAATTTTTATAACATACTAATTAATTATTTAAATAATAGTTTGTTTATCTTGGTTTATGTTAATTAAGAAAAAGTGAAAAAAAATAAAAATGGGAGTTATGTATAAGGGATGGAGGCGCTAGATATAAGGCCTCTTTTTGTTTTCTCATGGAGTTTGAGCTTTGATTTTTTTGTATTTTTATTTTTATGCAGTTAGTTAAAATATAAAATAATGAAAATAAATAAAAAAGAAAATAAATGAAAATAGTTAAATGTGTTTATACCAAAATGAGCTAAAGTCAGGTCAATTGTTACATTATACAATTAGGTCTCAAAATTCAAGTTTCACGACTGAACTCCAATTACTTTGAATTTGGTCTTATTTTAAAGATATTTTGATGTGCATTAATTCAAAGTTAATCATGGTTTATATGAGGTTGTGTGAGTTAGATATTTAATGTTTTGGGTTTTAGTCATCTCAAAGGGTTTGGGTTTATTTACAATATTTACATGTTATTTTTTTGTTATTTTCATTTATTAAGGCTAGTAGTAGGTAGACAATGGAATTATGTTATTTGTAGTATGTATGAATTGTTAGAAATGTTTGAAGATTGTACAATATGCATATGTGTATAGACAAACATATGTACATGTTTCAACTCCTTATTCTTTGTTATTTCATGTGATTTTGTTTATTGGTTATAATAATGAGTATATGCAATTATGCCCATTTTAACACTTGAATAGATTTTATTTTGTTTTTTTTATGTGGATTTTCTATCATTTTTCTTAGGAATTTAGGATAAAATTTCGGTATAAAGTAGATGAGTGATATATTCGTCAACCCCATATACTTAAACCTTGCTAGTTTCTTAGAAAAAAACTTATTTGAAGATAAGTTAGAAATTTTGGTTGAATTCCTGACTTTGTAAGTGAGAATACAAAACTTGTTTATCATGCCTCTCATTTCAATAGCTCGCCAAATCCTATTGCTAACCAATACTTACTCGAAAGAAACTTAAACTCTTTGATTCTCAGACTATATATAAAATATACTTAACATGTATGAAATTTTTATGTTGATTGTAATACTTATTGTATGTTCAGTGTTTCACCAAGATCCAAGTATTCGAGGCTCAGTTAGAGGTACAATCTTCAACTCCAGTTTTAGAGCATGCCTCATCTCAATCTACAATCTCCTTAGTTGTTAGACTTCAAAGGTTGTGAGCATGAAATGCCACATATGAAATGATTGGGGTTGTGCCTTTATTTTTATGCTATCACGAGGAAGATCACTCAAGTGTTGTACATGCACCATTCTATATTTATAAATCCATTTTTATTTATTGTTGCGGAACCAACACTGGCGGATACCCAATCATTCATCTTTATTCTTTCACAGTGACTTTAAATACCTAACAAAATACATCTAAATACTACTAGCTTACATGAGTTAACATCCTAACATTTGTCTATAATAGTCTACTAATTATTAAAATTTAAACTCAAAATAAAAGAGTAACGGAAAGAAAAGAAAAATAAATGAGGTATTTATGATACTAACTGACCCTAAAACCCAGGACCAAGTCAAGTATTGATTAGGTAAATCAGGAATAAAGTAGGGGGAGATATGATAAAATAATGTACAAACATACCTTGAAAACCTTAAAAATTCTAAGTAGAATGTACTGTGAAAATATCCCAAATTCTAGTACTTTATTAATCATCATACACACTTTAAATAAAGATGTGTTCTTCATAAAACTTGTACATAATTATGTATATAAAATAACAAAGTTATTGACAAAAATAAATCATGCACAAGTCACTCAGTACACTAATTAATCGAGAGATTGACATGTTATGTCCAACAAGTTAGACAAGCAATCGTTGTGGTGACCAATCCTAGTTTGATAGACAATGAATCCACAATAAGTGTAAAGCAATATAAGAACGTGAGTCAAAATTTATTATAACTCCTCTAAAATGTGTATAAGTGTAAGCATAGAAGAGCATCGAACACAAGGAAGCAAACATGGGTAGAAAATTATTACTAATAATATTTTTTTTTGGATTTTATCTTTTCTTGTTTCTTGTTTTTGTTTTTATGTTTTATGGGATTTTTATTATATTAAACTATTATTATTATTATTTTAATAATTTGTATTTTTATGTTTTTTATTTTATAATTTGATTTAATTATGTAAAATTTCAATTTCTTTTTGATTTTAAAATAAGATAATTAATAACAAAGATATATATATATATATAATATATACTATATAACTCATAAATACATAAATATACTTTTAATTTTTTAATAAATGAAATAAAGTTAAAATAAAGAAAATAAAAAACTTTTTTATTTTTAATATTTTCCTCTATTTTTGGTAATCTTTATGACATATTTTCTAAATTTTATTCATTTTTAAAGTAAAAAATACTCAAAATAGTGAATATATTAAATTCACGACCTTGTTTAGGATTTTAAAGGTATATAAGATCAAATCAACCTTAAACTATTTTTAAAATATTCTATATATAATTAAAAAAATTAAAAAATATAAAGATATATTTTTGAATTTTTCTAGAATTTTTATTAATTTTATAAGAATTTCAGGATTGTTAAGTTTTAAGGTTTTTATTTAGTATTTTTTGGTGATTTTTGGTTATGTGATAGAATATAATATAAACTACATAATATACTTTTTTTTGAATTTTTGGAGATATATTTTATTTTTTATGGATTTTTAAATTTTAAACAGGGAAACCATGTATGTTTTTTATTTTTAAAATAAGAAAATAAGTTTAAATGTCAAATAAAAATTATGAATGCAAGATCTATGTTCTAGACATCTTTTCTAATTTTCCTATTATTTTAGTCATAAAAGAAACATTAACAAAAATAAAATGCACAAAAAATCAATACAACAACAAGGACCTATTTGCAATTTTAAAAACTAACCATTCATTTCAGAACATGTCCATAAAATACAGAGGTTCCCTGTAAAATATCCAAATGCCTCACGTGTGAAGTGACATGGATAAGGACCTAATTACAAAACATAAGAGTTCAGGGTCCAAGTGCAAAACAACCTAAATAATTTACACGACACTTAATATTTACAAGACAATATGTAAAATACAAAAGACAGAGTGGCTTGGGTGAAGTTTATCCTCCACACGCGTGCTATCATATGACCGAAGTGTGCCCACTTATCCATGTGGATAGCCGGCATTGTGCACCAATTCGCCTGACTTGGATGCCCCGGAATAGATATGGGCACAATGCTTCATCTGACGGCTTAGGGTGTGACTGCAAGAATAGGGAAGAAGCTCCTCATGGGTGAGCTTCCTCCAGCGATATCTTCTTCGCCTGGTGTATGATGGATTCATAGAATAATATGAATATGATTCATATTATTTTGACACATGAGAATAATCACCTAAGATAATTAAATATGATCTAATTATCAAAGATATGATTAATGTGGATATCACTATCTATAATAATAATAATAATTAATATTATAAATATGATTTATAATATAATAGAGATATTTAATTTTAAATAGTATTTATGAATTAAATGTTGATGTGAATTATATTCACATTGTACAACTAATTGTAAATGCAATTTACATTTTATATTGGGTGATTGAATTTGATTCATAATTTTCAATGGCTTGTTTACAATTACCACAAATAATTTGCAAATTATTTGGTGATATTTTATTGATAAATAATTCAATGAATACAAATTTAATGTAATAATATTACATTATATGGTGATTGGAGAGAGATTTTCCTCTCTCCAATCAACCATGGACGTCCAAGCTCCTTTAAGGGAAAGATTCTTTCTCCTTCTCCCTTACATGGAAGGATGCTCTCTAGTCCTACTTTATTCATGACAATCTATTGATTTAATTGAAATTAAATATGTTAGGATTATTTGCAACATATTTATTTTAAATTAATTATTTATTGTTGTAAATTATTACAACAAAATCTCAACCATTGATTTGAATTAGAAGTGCATCTCCACCATCCAATTTAGTATAAAGGAAGGGTAGCCCTAGTCTTTTCTACTACAACAATTGCAAGAGCAATAACTCTCTCTTTCTCATTCTCTACCATGCGTCCAAGCCTTTCTCTCTCTCTCTCTCTCTATCTTCAAATATTGTGTCCGTCCACATATTTTGTTGAGAGATCCAACCATCATAACAATGTCGTTGTGCTGTCAGATCGACTGCTCGTGGATCTCCGCCTTCTTCGGTGCTTATTATTCGTAAAGAAGGATCCATATTTCATGAGATGAAATCAGGATATTGCAACATCAGATTATCAACTCAGATTGCGGGAACTACATGTCTCATCCACGTGTCTACAAGCACATCCTTCGTTGGATTAGACTTGAGATAGGAGGTTTCTTTGTTTAGAGACAAGCGATCGCAAACATGCTACAAGACGTTATTTTATTACTCGTTTATGATCTCGATGAAACGATTGAAGAAGTGTTCTCATACCATGTGGTAATTAATTAAAATTTTAAATTATGTTGCATGTTGCAACTAATATGACCAGTTGCCCTGGATCATATTTGATGTGATCTACAAGCTTACATGATGTGCTAAGGCATAAAACCTAGCGTTCAAGTGGTATCAGAGTCCTGATCAAATGTCTTGGATCTGATCCAAACTTTAAGGGAACAAGGTTTTGTATATCGGTTGTACGGGGACTCATACTTTATGCATGAGATGCATGTTTCTAATTATTTTTGCTAAAATAAAAAATACTATTTATGCATTATTTGGATGATTTTTTTGTATGATGAAATGTATTTAGAATGTATAAATATGTCCCCAAATCAATATCTAATAGTTGATGCCAAAGGTGCATAAATTAAAATCCGAAAAGGACCCACAATGATATTTATTTTTGCATGTATTCACAGATTTGTAACAAATTAATTTTTGATTATTATTTTCTCTTCATGAAATATGAAATAAAAACTTTAATTAAATAGAGAATTAAACCATCAAACTGATCGAATTTATTCATGTGATTCAGATTCTTTTTACCCTAGATATTCCATATTTAGTGGAGATGGGTCAGGTGATGATTGGATCATCAAGATTATTTTCTTAATGTGTTTATCATTCAATGTAAATTTAAATTAATGCTTAATATTTATTGAAATATTTGATTAAACATCAATAATCTTTGAATGATTTTTTCATGACAAAATCCTATTTTAACCTACAATAGTTGTAGGTTAACTTTTACATGCAAAACATGTTTTCTTGGTATGACTAGAAATTTAGGATCTTTAAAATATTTTAAGATACCTAAGATTTTTGAGTGATTATTATATATGTATCACGTCGATCACTAAGAACACGTGACAGATAAATCCTCTTATTATAATTTATATCAATTGTTGTGGTGGCTAGGCTATGGATATGCTAATGGGATACCCTACAGTGCAGTAGAAATGCCCCATGTTACCCTACATTGCAGCAGAAGTGCTCCATGTTAGCACTATCTATCTGACTTGGCTTGATCTGTTTCAAGGATGGGTAACATGAGAAGTCTGTGTAATTTAAATAACTAACTGTAATAATAAAATTATATAATGTGAGGGTGTATACTATATAGTAATATCAAGCAAACCCTAGTTGTTTGTTAGTTGACTTGGATTGTTAATTAATTTAATATGATTACATTACATAGATCAAATTAAAATAAACACTATTATAAATAAAGATGTATTCCCTAGAAATATATAATCGTAATGAAAATGATTCATAATGATTACTAAAATTTGAATGAGATGTGGAGGATCATATAAGTGACATCCATAGTCTCCCATCAAGGCAAAGGTTTCCTTCGCCATGGATTGTATACTGGAGAAGATTATCCGAAGTGATAGCCCTACATACAAGTGCACATGGATCGAGCTCTTTGCTTCTCGAAAGAATAAGGCCATATGCATAATAATCTCAATATTTTTCCTTATATAATTGAGGTGATATTGGATTGCGCATTGCAGGTTCTATTTCGTGTCGACAGTTGATTCAATTAACAATGGGTCAACATCACCTTAGGGGTGGTGGGCTTGGATGTTAAAGACCGAATTATGAAATGCAAGTTGAACTTGCAAGGTAGAATGAATTCCCTCTTCTTTTTACACAAGTTGCAATTTCTCATATAATTGATATGTAACAAAGGTAAAAAGGTGATCCCAGATCTTGCTAGAGATATATCGATAAGTATATCTCTTGTTTTGAAAGTTTGATAAGGGAATGATCTTTCAGAATTTAAAATGAAAGACTGATTTGATTAAAAATACTTAATTAAAGAATTTAAATTTGAAAATATAATTATTTATATGTTATAATATAGTGCATTCTTAATCTCAGATGTGAAATTTATGAACCCGCTCAGCAGGTTTCTAGAGGTCAACCATTTGAACAAACCAAATTATTCAGATTGGATCCATAATTTGAAATGTGTTTCTCTGCGGATCACGTGGTTATGTGCTCACTGAGAAAAAGCATACAACCCCTATCAAAGGAAGTATTAAAATTTAATGAAAATTCTAATAAGGACTACTCTCTAGTTCGATGTTATATTCTGGGGTCTATGTCTAATGTAATTCAGAAGCAACATATGGACATAGAGAATACCTATGATATAATTCTGAATCTAAAAGAGTTGTTCGGTGATGTGAACTACATTGAGTGCAGTTGAAAGCACATGTTCCGAAAAAGTTTGGCCCAACAAGTGAAGAATAAGAGTCAAAGTGTTGACTCATCCTCTCAAGCTTCCACATATCAGACATATTGATGAGTAAGATTGATGAGGTGCTTAACGTCCGGTCTTGGAGGGCTGACGAATCTCAGATTCATCACTCTAAAAGTCATTAATTAAGCTCTGATCTCTAAAATTCATTGGCATTTCTTCATTTATTTTGCATAATTAGTATTCATGCATGTTTTGATAAGAATCGCATTTTATCACTTATTAATGCACAAAATAAGAAGCCAAAAATCCCAGCCAAAATGACCTGTAAAATAGCCTAACTTCCCCAATTTTTAACTAATTCATGCTAACTGCAATTGACCCAAAATCACCTCCACTGTGTACATATTACTAACAAGAATAAAAGAAAAATAAAAAATCACTTACCAAAATAAGTGGACCAAAAAATCCATACCCTAGTTCTAGGATTTTCGAACTAAGACCTCAATATCTTCCTCATCCAGTATCCGATTTGATCCTACTCACTTTTGAACTAATGTACATTCAATTACCTTCAAAACAAGATGAAGTTCAAGTGAATCAGAGATCTTATGTGAAAGTTGGGTTTTGGGCCTCTTTTGTACATTTTGTATTTTAGCGATTTTTGACCTATAATTTTATGTATATATTAACGCATTGTATTTATTTTCTTTTTCATTTGTCTTCTTTGATAAAAGTTTTATTAAAATGCACAAAAATTCAAATCCAAATTGAGCTTGAAATCAAAGAAATTAACTGAGTCTGAGTCTCCACTAACTGTCTGTACAAAAAGTGACATTTTCAAATTTTTATTTTATTTTCTTTTTCTTACTTAATAAAAATACAAAAAAATAGATTAATGTGTAAATATTTATTTTTGATTTTATCATATTTCTCTAGATTTTTATTTGGTTTAAAAATGATAAAAAATTATAAAACCCAAAATTCAAGGTATTCTATGTACATGGGATACCCTAAAAATATCACTTTGTGCAAATGATCGATTTTGATTTTGCTGTGTTTCATGAATCTCATCGAGACGAGCAACTTTCGTGAAGAAAATTTGTGATCCGAGGTTGTTTGCTATTTATTTCAAATTTTTCTCTGTATTTAATTTTCTGATTTTTGTGGGACTGACACGTGGCAGCTCCTGGAGCCACAACGTGTCACCCATTTTTGGGCTTTTTAGTAACATTTTTATAAAAAATTAAAAAGTCACGCATGTACGGAGCGCATGCCTCCTGCGCACATGCCCTGCATGTCCTCTGCCCGCCCCTATTCACTTCCACGTGGTATGACCTAGACTGCCCGATCTCGATCGATCGGACGGTCCCAGATCCGTCCCCTTCCTCCGTCTCCTGACCCAATCGGAGCAGCCGCCTGCACCTCCGTAATCTCCGCCAGCTCCTTCGCATATATCGCCACCGCCAATCACAACCTTCCCTCCATCACGTGATTCACCCGATCCCAGATATCCATCAGATCAATCTCCCACCCACCTCCGCAATCTCCTCAGCCGCCAATCATCTTCTTCTTTCCATGAATCGCCGACCCTTCTCATCCTATAAAAAGCCAGCGCCGCCCCCTGTGCTCACCATCTGCCAACAGCACATCGACGAGGAGCTCCACCAACGGGCGGTGACAGCGCCTTGATTGCTCCTCCAAGCTACAACGAGATCCAAGGTCGACACCTCATTGCAGCTCCGTCCTTCGACGCCTGGCCTTTGATCTGGTCTTTAAGCCGTCGAGCTACCAACGTTCATCCTCCGCACGTTCACCACCCAATGCATAACCACCGTTCCACCCCAACGTCGCTCAGCCATCGCCTACAGCTCCAGCAGATCCTTTGCTCGACCGGCCTCCACCGTCATCTACTTTGACACTCCACCACCAATAATGACACAACCGCTTCGTCGTCCCCAACACCAGCAAAGCAACGCCGGAGATACCTCTCTTCATCGACGCAGAGCACCGGCCACTGCTGCGACTTCATCGGCCAGGCGTGAAGCCCGAGGCCCCCACGCACATGCGAGGCACTTGCGCTGGGGGAACGACTCCAGCCACCCCAGGGTCACGTGCTACTCACATGATCGTTGGGTAAATTGTGGAAGATCCCCCCAGGTTTCCACTAATTCAGAAGACACCCGCAATCCCAGAGGTCACGTGCCAAGCATGTGACTATCTGGAAATTTTGCAGAATTCACCCTGACAATTTTGGTAATTACTTTTAAGTCCCTTCTTTACATTATCTTATTTTATATTATTGCAATTATACCTCTATGTTTCCCCTTTGTATTAGACCTCTACATGACATTATTTTTATTATTCAAAAATAGCATGATGTTCTTCAACTAATTCTCTACGTTATGACATATGCTTGATATTTTTGTGGTCTGTGATTAACTGATAATTAATTGTTTTGTAGAAAATTGCATATTTTGCCCATTCCGTGTTTGGAAATTCATAGGTAATTAACCATTGCTCGAAAAATTGCCAAAAAATCACTGATTATAAATTTAGTTGTATGTTACATCGTACCCAAAAAGATTTGTATTTGCATGCATAAATGGCCCTGTAAAAATCATTTTGCCTATTTCGATCTTTAATATTTAATAGGTATTAAATCTAATATTTTTGAGGTTTAGGATTTTTTGAGATTGATCCCCTAGTGATAGATCTTATATTTTATCCTTTGAAAATAAATAGGTTAATATTTATTATAATTAAATATTGAAATTCATATTATTTGCATTCATAAATTCATAAAATATTTATCTTGCAACCAAAAATTTCAAAAAAAATTACAGTGAATTCATTTCATTATAATGTTTCTTGGCCAAAAAAATTCTTATAATTTATTTGGCCAAGTAAATTTTTTGGCCAAATAATTTTAAAAAAAATACGGTGAATTTATTTCATCATAACTTGGCCAAGTTTCATATTTTTCGGACATCGTCTGATTGATCTTTACATTTTAGTCCCTAAAATAGGCCATATTTGCATTTTGCATCCAAAATTACATTAAAAATACAAAAAAATACCGTCTTGAAAATTGTGCACGAACTTTGGTAGACAAAATTCTAAGTTGTTCCTTTGCCTCGTTGAGTTTGACCTTGGGACTTGCCCAAGTAAAATAAACATAAAACCGCATTGATTAAAATTGACTAAATTTCTTGTGGTTATTTCTTGACCGATTCCGATTGCCCGACAACGACAAATTCAACATTAATTTAAATGCTCCATAAATTCACGCTTAATTAAGCAGGGCATCTTTCGGACTCGTTAGATGGCACCATTGCCGGGGAGGCAAGCAGCTTAGATTTTTTCTACAAATTTTTTTATGTTCGGTTTTCTTTATTCAGGTAGTCTTACCCCCGAATCTTCACTGTATAAATTCCTTTTTTTCTGTATTTATTTTTATTTTATTTCAACATTTATTTTCTTGCTTTATTTTTTATTTATTTTTGAGTCACTCTCTTACATTCTCTCTCTTATTTTTCTTACGAGGTACCCGATGTACGTGGAGCAGTTTCTCACAAAAACTGACGCATCTTCACCGACGTCTGAAAAACCACAATTAAATTAAGATTGAGTCGAGTTGTGAGAGAGCGTACAGTCTAGGATTTATTTCTGCAATTTTAATTTTTGTAATTAATTGTTCATTTATCGCGGTGTCCGTTTGGACTCTTGCATGTATAACAAGACCTTGAATTATTTTTGTGGTGTGTCGTTGCCTGTTTCACTCTCCGATGAGGGTGGGGCTCGACTTGAGTGGCGCTTAGGATAGACCTGCACATACAGCTATTAGAGATTTTAAATTTTTTATTGTTCTCGTAAAACCTAGGACCACACTGCACGTAAATTGAGATGCACATTAGATCATTCAAATTAGTCAAAAATTTAACCCATTTCTTCATGGTTAATATAACTTTATGCTAGGTGCGGTTTTCATTGGCTTGAATTCATCTAGAATAATCTTTCAATTCTTATACTGCATCCCACATGGAGATTACGAGGAATCACTATAAGTATTCTAACTGAGCATACATCATCATTTTTCATGTACATCAGCTTTTCTGGAATTTCTCCCTCCTGTTTTGTTACATAATTTTAAAGGAAATTGGGACTGAATGTTAGACGTGTATTTGTACTCACCTTAAATTTTCTTTGATCATCTAATTAAAATTAGGACTGCTAAATATAGCCGATTTTAAAAATAACTCATAAAATCAAGAAATTTTGCGAGAGAGCAACCCCGACCTTGGATGAATTTATTTCTCTGAGTGAGCGAGAGACGACACTTAAGGTTAGAGTGAATGATATGGGATAATCCTCAAGCGCATCATGGAAGCATGAGCGTTGTATCGAATACGACGAGGAACGACTAGTCGGACTAGTTGCTCCATGCAACGGAAATTAAAAGAAAAATTCATGTGATGAAACCACATGATCCAAGAACACTTCTCAGATCGTTTCATCTAAACCACAAACATGTATTAGGGTTACCTCTTGAAGCATGGTTGCGATCGAGTCTCTAAACGAAGAGACCTCCTGTCTCAAGTCCGATCCGACGGAGGAGACGTTTGCGAGCGCGGGGATGAATCGCGTGCTTCTCGCAATCCATGTTGATGATCCAAGCGGCGGATCTCTTGATCTCGACACATGAGATCCAACGTCTTCTTCACGTGCAAGGCGCACCGAAGGAGATGGAGATCTACAAGAAAACGATTGGGCAACATAACGACGGCGCTGTGGCGATGGAGAACCTCTCTAGGGCATCCATGGTGGACGACCACATGAGAGAAGAAGAGGGGGCGCGTAGAGAGAAAAAGAGAGAGACTTATGTTCTCTTGTGTGTAGAGAAGAGAAAAGGGGTGCCCATCTATTTATAATATTTTGGGATCCATGGATCTCAATCCATAGACAACACAAATCCAATGGCTCTCATTGATTGTGTTTCTTTTAATGGATAAGATTTGTGTTGATAAAAACCAACAACAATTAATTTAATTTAGATTAAATCTATATTGATAAATCAATATAAATCAATCCCAAATTAAATCAAGCAATCATGGAGATTATTGGAATGAAGATTGCCTCCTTCCATAATATCGGATTTGGTGGCAATCTCATGTAATCTCATGATATCTCATGAGATTACATTATTCCATGAAAATCTCCAAGATTTACAACAACACTTGTTGTAAATTATTCAACAAAAATAATTCATAATTATTTTGTGAATATTGTAATCTTGCCATTGGAAAATTGTGAATCACATTCACAACCCAAAATAAAATGTGAATTACATTTTCAATTTAATGTTCAATGTGAATCCAATTCACATTAACATTTAATTAATAAATGTAAATTACAAATAGCTCTCTCTTATATATTATAAATCACATTTATAATATATATGATTAATATGGATAGTGCTATCTACATTATTCAATATCCATGATAATTAAATCACATTTAATCATCTTGGATCTCTTTTCTCATGTACCTAAATAATATGAATCATATTCACATTATTCACATCTTTGATAATCAAATCACATTTAATTATCTAAGATAACTCTCTTTATTATATGAATCGAATTCATATTAATCATGATAATTAAATCACATTTAATTATCCATTTTCTTAATGCTCGGATACTTATATCAACAATGAAATTATCCTGAACTCTTCAAGGATAATGCACTTTCTCTGCAGATACTTGGAGATAAGGACATGGTGACTGTATTGTTCCACGTATAGTGACTTGGATATTGAGATAAAATCTCAAATCCAGATCTTGGGCCTCCCATAGATGCTTGATAAAATCAAGACCGCAAATCTAATCTTCTCATTGAATCTGAATCACATTATGATCAATGTCAACATTTGGACTAAGATCAGATTACTTCTCTATTGAGAGAAGTCACTAAAATCCAGACCTGCTTCATCATTCCCTAGGAATGGAAGCGTCATGGTTATACAATCGTTTATGATCACATCACCCTCAAGTATTCCCAATACCTGTACATCCAGCATACTGGAAGACTCAGAGTAAACCTGAAGTATAAGATCAATTTTACACTGTCTACTTCAGAGTTTTATCATTAAGTTTCTAATTCGATCATTGGGAGTCGGTATTGATTATATACTTTCCAAAATCATATATCATACCTAGGTCTTGATAATATACTTTCCAAAAGTATATATCAAACCTACAAATTCAGTCAAGCTTCCAAAGCGAGACGACCGTGCACGGAATTTGATTCTTCCCAATATCTCATGAGTGAGCTCATGTCTTTCGGTTCAGTAACTGAACCTGTATGATCCCTTTGAGAGATCGTATTACTCACATGCCCTTGCATGCACACCAACGCGCCGGTGTATAGACCTTGATTAGGTCATCAACCTATTGGTCTGCCAAATGTACATACTCAGACATATATTAACACATCTGTCTCCATTCAGAGGATGCGTGCCTATATTATGACAATATATGATATAGGACTTTGGTTATCTCGATCTCGTTAAGTCAACTCTTTGACCTAACTTGTCTAACACCTCCGAATCTCTATTCCTATGCAGAGGACCTGCATCAAGAGGTCAGTTAGATATCAGTCTTTAGAGAAAGGATTGCCATCTCCTTCTCAGGCCGGAGATCATCTCTTAATAATCATTTGGCGGTGCTCGATGAGTCCTCAATCTAACTCTTTAGATATTCATCCAAGTACCAGCCTCTATGATTCAATATTTGAATCAACAGCTGTATGATCATCAAGATGGCCATGGTACATAACCCTAATTGTACTAAAGGACCTATTGTGCAAATTATTTATTCTTCATTTCAGATCAGGGAATGATATTTTGCAATAACATTTATTGCATAATGGCTCGTAGTGGGCTCGCATGTCCAACAATCGCCAACTAGCCCAAAGAGCCATTAATGGGCTAATCATTTAAATCCACACTCATGTGACAATCATAGGCTATTTAGAAAATAGCTAGGTAAGCTGATCAGTCACTCTGTTCCCAAGAGACTACGCTAAGTCCTTTTACAACACTTGCATATCTCCTAGTGACAGTGTTCGCATCCAATGCGAATGTTGCATCTTATGCAACCAATACTCAATACAAGCAAAGCAGTTATAGTGTCCTTGATACTACTGCTCAACAATTATTATAACCAGTATTACCATAATCCTTATCAGAATACACTTATTCCTGGAGATCTCTATCTCCTAAGATATCCGTAGTTAAGAACTTTTAGATCGCTATCTATAAAGTCTTAATTTCTTGAAGATAAGACTTTGAGATCACTATCTCAAAAGTTTTGCCTTCTATGAAGATATCGTTATTACTGCAATCAAGTGTTTTATCACCATAGTAGGATCAATAATAGTTTACTACTCCCACTGCATGGTAGACATCTGGCTTTTGTACACATCTAGCATACACCCGGCTTCTTGGAACTGATGCACAAGGGCAAGCAGTTTGCATTCACATCCTCAACTCTTTGAGGTGCTATCCCTTTAGATACGTCAGTACCATTTTGACGAAAAGAAGCCTTTCTTGGAATTTTCCAGAAAATGAAAATGTCCAAGGTGTACTATTAGTGTGACTGTCCCAATACCCTCTTCTCTTTTCTTCTAAACAACTTCATAATTAAGATCTAAGAGGTATCCATGAGATCATATCTCGAGGTATTGAACAACCAGATTATAAACACTTATTATTATCATCCTTATATTATTCTAAATGATTAGAATATTATCTACATTTAACATGATGAACACAATGGCACTCCCACTAAGCTTCACATGGTTCATCAAGATTTTATCTGAAATCATAACATTTATAATTTCATCAAATCTTATGTTCCAACTACAAGAAGCTTATTTGAGTCCAAAGATGGAGTTCTTTAGCTTGCACACCTTGCTTTCCTCAACCATGAAGCCCTGAGGCTACTTCTTATGAATATCCTCAGAGAGGTATTCGTAGAGGAATGCAATCTTGACTCACATCATGAAGATGTCATAGTCAAGTTGTGTAGCTATAGTTAGCAATATTCTGATGGGTTAAAGCAAGGTCACTGGAGAGCAAGTCTCATCGCAAGCGATGTCTTCTCTTTGGTGTGTAGCTCATTGCTACGAATCGTGCTTTGAAGGTCTCTACCTTCTCATCAGGTTCCCTCTTTCTCTTGAAGATCCATTTACATCATAATGGGTCTTACCCATATAGTTGGATCCTCGAGGGTCTATATACAAC
The DNA here is from genome assembly GCA_037367405.1 of Ottelia alismoides. Lineage (NCBI taxonomy): Eukaryota > Viridiplantae > Streptophyta > Magnoliopsida > Alismatales > Hydrocharitaceae > Ottelia > Ottelia alismoides. The sequence goes on along the minus strand of JAZKJV010004220.1, from coordinate 32,799 downwards.
ATTTGTATATGAAGTCTACTATAGACTTTATTGCTAACATCCATCTTTCCATGATATGATCTTCAGAAGCATTATCACATGAAGTCAGATCATTGTCAGATTCAACTGACACATGGAATCCATCCTCAAACTTATTTGAAGAGGTATTAGTGTTTCATCTTTAATTGTCTATTTAGTTTCCAATTTCAGGAGCCTCATTATCTTCTCAAGATTAAATGAGTTCCTTTACTTCATTTTCATCTTGATTCTCAAGAGAGTCATCCTCTAAGAATCACATTCTCAGAGATGAGATCCTTTAAGAATCTCAAGGTCATAAAGTAGGTATCCAATACCATCCTTTATTTTCCTAATGAAGTAGCACTCTCCAGTGCCAGATTCCAGCTTAATCACATGGAACCTTATTAAGGATATATATATATATATAATGTAGTCTCTGCCACATATATATATACCTGGAAACTAAGAGATAATTATGCTAAGATTAATCATTGATCAAATCATGTCACACATGATCAATTGTATCTCCCTACAACTCTATTGAGTTAAGGTTCATTAGGAGGATTGAGATAGGAATGATATTCACATCTCCATAAGGTATTCCTTGAATTCATCTAATAGGTACAAGCTACCTTGGTTAGATCAAATTCATTTCATCTTCCTTCAAACTTTGGTTCTAAACCAAAATTGTGAAATCTTTGAACATTTCAAAGTTTTCTAAGTGAAGAGAAGAAATCTCATATCACAAATAATCATTAATAGATATCACATATCCATAATGTTTATTCTGATATAGATGATTCACATACATCAATATGTATGAGATCTTGAATACCTTGACATCTTACACCTTTCCCAAAGAAGGGTGTATTGGACATTTTACTTTGAATACAATATTCATAAGTATGCAAGTTTTTTTTGAAATTTTAGACATTCTAAAGTTTTATCTCTTACTTGTCCATTGATCTCTTCAACAGACATATGTCCAAAATATGATGCCAGATCATTGTCAAATGATCTTCATACTCCTATTGATCTTTAAAAGTTTTAATTTTCAGTATTAGAAATCTTAATGAACCATTCATTAATTTTCTAATTTAGCGGAGTCCACTAGATGTTAGATTACTATCTGAAATATATCCATCATAAATCTCTATGATAGGTTTATTCCAGAATTCATGTTTATTTCCAACATTTAGAAATAAACTATGAGTGTATTCTAATATCCAGGTCACAGAGACATTCTCTAAGACTAAGGGCTCCCACTGAAAATATGAAGTCTATTGATCCAATGGAAATTGTTGCAACAATTGCATCACTTCCAACATGGATGACCATTAAACCTTAAGATCAAATTTTTAATATTCTAATACAGATGCAACCAATTGCAAGTGTCATTAGAAGATTGAGATACGATTATTAGACTTTATCTTATCAAATAAGTAAGTCAATTTCAATGATTATATGTAGATTATTCTGATATACTATCTGATTCCTTCTCTAAGGATTCTAGGTAGATTTGATAGTCTTCCTATCAACACATCAACTTATTGCAGTATCGGCATTCATCCAACTCTTTGGATGTCATATGGAAGTCACAGAAGTATAGTCAACTCTTTGATTATACTTCTTACTTGGGTCCAACCCATGCTTCCACTACGCCCCCTTTATCTATAAGCAACCATTGCTCAAGACAAAGGATCTCTTATGTTGAAATCAAAAATTTCAATATAAGAGTATTTCAACATTTATACATGCTTCATTCAATTCATACAATATGAATATTATGAAGCTTCATGAATGACTAGAGTATAGATAGTAGAATGATGACACTCATCGTATCTACATCCATTTAAACTCTTAAAATTTAGATTCAGGTAGGTATTCAAACAATTTGAATACATCATCTCTTATAGAGCCACCATTCTGCATAATGCATAGAACCATCTCATTCATGATTATATGTCGAGAGCACATATGTATGTTAGAACATCTTCTTAGATTTTATAAGGATTATTTGATAATTACGATCATTATTGACATGTCACTTCAAAAGTACATTCGATGAGATCAAGACTTATAGAGACATACAAACCCTAGGATTTTAGTCCTATTGTCTATTTAATTATCATTCCTCATTATTATGAGGAAACTTGCACATTGCAACCGCATACATTATGTGTCCAATTGCAAGTACAATATCTGGATCATAGGTCCAATCCATGATATTCTACTGGTTATTATTGAGTATAATATTGAGTGGGATTAAAGAAGGATTATCTGAAATAAGAAATTTGCATAAACATATATAAATATACTTTGATTTAGGAATTTTTATATCAAAGTTGTCTTGCCATGTCAACAATGAAAGTTCATTCCCTTAATCACTTTCAATGTAAGAGATATACTTACCATTATATCTCAAGCAAGATCTGGGATCTCCTTCCTTATCTTTGTTACATCCCAATAATATGAGAACCTGTAACTCAGATAAAAAGAAGCGGGAGCACATTCCGCCTTGCAAGTCCAACTTGCATCTCCCAATTCGGTCTTTAACACCCGAGCCCACCACCCCTAAGGTGATGTTGAACCGTCATTAATTGAACCAACTGTCAACAGGAATACAACTCGCTATGCGCAATCCAATATCGCCCCAATAATATGAGGACCCGATATTGGGGTCACTACGCATACGTCCTTACTCTTTCGAGAAGCGACGAGCCCGATCCAAATGGATCGTATGTAGGAGCTGTCACTTCAGACCGGCGTCTCCTACATACAATATCTGGTGACGGAACCCTCCGCCTTGACGGGAGACCATGGATGTCACTTATGTGATCCTCCACCTCATATTCAAATTTTAATTAATTATTATGAATCACATTCATGTAATTAATTCTTCCAAGGGAAATACACATCTATTCATAATAGAGTGTTTTTAATTTGGATATAATTAACTTAATCATATTAAATTAATTATCAATCCAATTCAATCAACAAACTTGATTTTACTTGAATATATGGTATTATCCTAAAATACGTATTAATTCGAATTTTAATAATTAGAAAGTACATCATGATCTCTCAGGCATCATTCGTTCCCTACCAGCTGTCATGGCCAGTACCGGCGGGAGTGGGACGGACTGCAACCAGTGCGACCCGCTACCCCAGCGATCCCCGACTAGACATCATATCCGCCTCAGGAAAAAATAATGCCGAGTCAATCACTTCGTACTTGAGATGATCATCGGTTCTTCAAACGAAATTATACCATATAGTAATAATCAAAACATTTTTGATTATAAGGAAATTTGCTAGACAAATTCCCAATCCTATTCAAGCAAGGAGTTTGATGATTGTGTTTCCAATTATGATCTAGATCAAATCTAATCAATTTATTGGTTGAGGCCAAGTCAATTAAGGAAATAATCATCACTCAATATTTCTCAAATACTTTCTATAATTATTTCATGAAATTAACAATTAATTTCACTAATTGACAATCACATGGTTCTTGATTAGGACTGTAATTTCAGCAGTGACCCCTACTTACTAAAATTAACATATCTCAATCAATTCAAATCTAAATTAGACAAAATCAGTTTTCAAAGATTACTAATTTGATTTATGACAGAACCTAAGTGATATTTCATGCATTTCTAGGCGTTTCTAATCCGCAATTAACTCTTTAATCATGTTAAGATTCGCAGTCCCCGAAACTGTGGATACATGTTCGCTAAAATGACCATAACTTGAGCAAACGGATTCGAAATTACGTAAACTCAGATCTTATGGTTTCCTTATTTAATGGGGAATAAAATACAAGTGATTAATTTGTGTTTAAATATTTTAAAAAGGTCCTAATTCATTCACTAAACAGATGCGCGAAAATCAAATGCGACAAAAAATCTTTCGCGACCTTAATGAAACCAAGTCGTCCTAGGTTTATGGATTGTATCCAAAACCTTCAACCTGGCTTTGATACCACTTGAAGGATATGGGATAATCATCAAGCGCATCACGAAAGCATGAACATCGTATCGAATACTCCAAGGAATGATTAGTTGGACTAGTTGTTCTATGCAGCGGAAATTAAAAAAATTCATGTGATGAAACCACATGATCCAAGAACACTTCTCAGATCGTTTCATCTAAACCACAAACATGTATTTGGGTTATCTCCTGAAGCATTGTTGCGATCGAGTCTCTAAACGAAGAGACCTCCTGTCTCAAGTCCGATCCGACGGAGGAGACGCTTGCGAGCACGGGGATGAATCGCGTGCTTCTCGCAATCCATGTTGATGATCCAAGCAGCGGATCTCCTGTTCTCGACACATGAGATCCGACGTCTTCTTCATGAGTGAGGCGCACTGAAGGAGACAGAGATCCACGAGCAAAAGATCGGGCAGCATAACGACGACGCTGCAGTGATGGAGAACCTCTCTAGGGCATCCATAGTGGACGGCCATATGAGAGAAGAAGAGGGGGCATGTAGAGAGAATGAGAGAGAGACGTATGTTCTCTTGTGTGTAGAGAAGAGCAAAGGGGTGCCCTTCTATTTATAATATTTTGGGATCCATGGATCTCAATCTATGGACAACACAAATCCAATGGCTCTCATTGATTGTGTTTCTTTTAATGGCTAAGATTTGTGTTGGTAAAAACCAAAAACAATTAATTTAATTTAGATTAAATCTATATTGATAAATCCATATAAATCAATCCCAAATTAAATCAAGCAATCATGGAGATTATTGGAATGAAGATTGCCTCCTTCCATAATATGGGATTTGGTGGCAATCTCATGTAATCTCATGATACCTCATGAGATTACATTATTCCATGGAAATCTCCAAGATTTACAACAACACTTGTAGTAAATTATTCCACAAAAATAACTCATAATTATTTTATAAATATTGCAATCCTGTCATCGGAAAATTGTGAATCACATTCACAACTCAAAATATAATGTGAATTACATTTTCAATTTAATGTTCAATGTGAATCCAATTCACATTAACATTTAATTAATAAATGTAAATTACAAATAGCTCTCTGTTATATATTATAAATCACATTTATAATATATATGATTTATATGGATAGTGCTATCTACATTATTCAATATCCATGATAATTAAATCACATTTAATCATCTTGGATCTCTATTCTCATGTGCCTAAATAATGTGAATCATATTCACATTATTCACATCTTTGGTAAACAAATCACATTTAATTATCTAAGATAACTCTCTTTATTATATGAATCGAATTCATATTAATCATGATAATTAAATCACATTTAAGTATCCATTTTCTTAATGCTCGGATACTTATATCAACAATGAAATTATCCTGAACTCTTTCAAGGATAATGCGCTTTCTCTGCAGATACTTGGCGATAAGGACAGGGCGACTGCACTGTTCCACGTATAGTGACTTGGATATTGAGATAACATCTCAAATCCAGATCTTGGGCCTCCCATAGATGCTTGATAAAATCAAGACCGCAAATCTAATCTTCTCATTGAATCTGAATCACATTTAGATCAATGTCCAACATTTGGACTAAGATCAGATTACTTCTCTATTGAGAGGAGTCACTAAAATCCAGACCCGTTTCATCACTCCTTAGGAATGGAAGCGTCATGGTTATACAATCATTTATGATCACATCACCCTCAGGTATTCCCAATACTTGTACATTCTGCATACTGGAAGACTCAGAATAAACCTGAAGTATAAGATCAATTTTACATTGTCTACTTCAGAGTTTTATCATTAAGTTTCTCATTCGATCATTGGGAGTCAGTATCGATCATATACTTTCCAAAAGCATATATTATACCTAGGTCTTGATCATATACTTTCTAAAAGTATATATCAAACCCACAAATTCAGTCAAGCTTCCAAAGCGAGACGACCGTGCACGGAATTTGATTCTTCCCAATATCTCATGAGTGAGCTCATGTCTTTCGGTTCGGTAACTGAACCTGTATGATCCCTTTGAGAGATCGTATTACTCATATGCCCTTGCATGCATACCAGCGTGCCGGTGTATAGACCTTGATTAGGTCATCAACCTATTGGTCTGCCAAATGTACATACTCAGACATATAGCAACACATCTATCTCCGGTCAGAGGATGCGTGCCTATATCATGACAGTATACGATATAAGACTTTGGTTATCTCGATCTCGTTAAGTCAACTCTTTGACCTAACTTATCTAACCCCTCCGAATCTCTATTCCTATGCAAAGGACCTGCATCAAGAGGTCAGTTAGATATCAGCCTTTAGAGAAAGGATTGCCATCTCCTTCTCAGGCTGGAGATCATCTCTTAATAATCATTTGACGGTGCTCGATGAGTCCTTAATCTAACTCTTTAGATATTCATTCAAGCACCAGCCTCTATGATTCAATATTTGAATCAACAACTGTATGATCATCAAGATGGCCATGGTACATAATCCTAATTGTACTAAGGGACCTATTATGCAAATTATTTATTCTTTATTTCAGATCAGGGAATGATATTTTACAATAACATTTATTGCATAATGGCTCTCCGTGGGCTCGCATGTCCAACATAGAGCCCAGCTTCGGAATTTTCATTCAGACTACTGATTCTATAAAAATAATTAGCTACTTTTCAATGAGGAATATGGGTATCCTGTAAACGGTCCAGATTTCTTGGCAGAGTGGGTGGTTTAAAGGACACTACGTAAGGCTCCGTCCTTAAGTAACACGGGTAACCGTTTTATGGTCCGTACTTACACCTATACTGCATGAAAGTAGGTACAACTATTCGTAAGAATTCAGGACAGTCTTTAAGAAAATCTTCGGCACCTAACAGCTCGCTAAATTTTTTCCAAGATTGTCTTATTACCAACTAAAATTGAAAAGATAATTGCCGAACTCTTGCGGCTTCATTGTGTGAGTTGGTGAACCTCGGGTTTGATTTGTGCTTGCATTGGTGTGCGTAAACCGATTTCGAAGATCAAAAGCCATACATTTGTGTCATCAATCTCCTTGATAAAAATTTCTTTTGAATATCCTGTGCACTTGCACCGAGATCAACCGTGTTGATTCATCATCAACCTCCTTTGAAAAAAATAGGACAATGGTCCGAGTACTCATATGATCTATATTATGAAAATGAATTTGTCTCGGTCAGGCCCAAATCGACTAAACCTTCTTCTTTCAATAATCCTCCAACATTTGCGGGAGATTTTCACTCTCAGATAAATCTGACCCCCTTGATAAATTTTAAGACATTTTACTCAAATCATCCGACCAAAGTCACCACAGCCTCATATTTTTCACCTTGACAATCTGAGCAACTACCATCCTGGACTGAACCATCTTATTCTCGATTTCTCGCTGAAACTAATAAACCATTTCAAGAACAAATCACTTTTGAGACTCATGATTAGCAGAGAGAACTAACCCAATCACACCAGATGGAGAGGCTCGCACCTAATGATCGTCAGTGTTGGATTAACCATGACGATCAAATCCCCATTGACCAACCCAAATATCACCCCTTCGATCAACCTATACATACAAAGGACCAAACAGATGATATCGACATATATGAACCATGTATGACTCCATTATTTGGGGATATGATCAATCATGACCATGGAAGTAGACTTTACTCAAACCGTCATTGCATACCTGAGTAACGGTATGCTGAGTATGAGACCTACAGATTCCCGCAAAATCCTTCCATTGAGCAGACCCCTTCCATAATCTTTGAGGAGAAATTTTACGAAAATAATGATCATATATTGGATATTCCAAGAGAATCTCCTCTCAGCTCATAATTTATCATGCTCAGATTTCTGAATATGATATTTTGAGGATAAATAAGAGATTTGATTTGATGGAGGATAAATTTTGAAAGTTTGCTAACCGATTAAATTCTCTCTCTGGTAGCTCAGATATAAAAATGGATAAGGAAAAGATTGGATCTAAACTGAGGATATTCAGAAACCTAGAGAATATGTTCACCCTAGGGATGACTCTGACAGTGACACTTCTACATATCACTCACTTAGGAATCACTCTGACCCTGACTCTTACTCAGAACATCAAAGCCCCTTCTCATCTACAGAAAACACCACATCCACACACCACACAGAAAATACCTAAAAATTGAAATATTCAAAAACATCTAAAAATTGGAAATCCAGAAAAATACATAAAAATTGAAACTGAAGAAGGTTTGAAAATTTTGGATCCTGCTCTAAGGGAAACGCTGGAGAAAAGATTGATTTTTGAACTTCCCTTTATACAGGTCATTGAACACTTCCCCGACCTTAAAGGATTTGTAATGGACAAATTAATGATGAAAAAGTCAGGCAGGATAATAACAAAGACTGAAAGACATATTTTGTCAATAACCACCTCCTTGGTGTTGAGAAGAAAAACCAAAAGCCGCATAGTGAAGCGGTTGCCCAGATTTGACTGTGGAATCAAAGACATAATATTTACCCATGCTCGAATTGATGACGATTCACCAATCAATATCCTCCTGACCTCTATATTTAACGAGCTCAAACTACGACCTATCAGGAAGACACGAGAGATCGTTCAATTAGCTGATCGATCGATAAAGTGACCGAGAGGAAATATTTCAGTCATCGTTACATTCCAAGGTATTCCACTCAAAATAGACTTCACAATCATTGATATTGAGCATCAAGAAGAATTCACCCAGTCTCCAATTATTCTCGAAAAGACATTCTTAGCATTGGCTAAGCAATTATTGAATGTGAGACTCGGGAAATTAATTTTACAGTATTGGAAGCACTTCGATCTCAACCAGTCTTTGGGGAACCACGATTTTTTGAGGCAACCCGAGAAGTCCTCGATAGCCATATCCATCAAGCAGTAGAAGAGCCCTACCCCATTGCTACACCTGAGATAACGGTTGCTGATAAGACTATTGGTGTAGAGACTCTCCCTCATGTTCCATTTCCAGCTGCTCTCACCAGAGAAAATCGAATATATGACTCATATGATCCCGAGACTTATGCATGGGCGCACCCTGAGTCGGTCGAAACCTTATCTAACTACCTTGATCAAATCAACACGACACAGGAATGCTCCAACATCAAGTCAATTGAGAAAGAACATGCAGAGATTGTTCTATTTCTCGTGGATCTCACCATAGAAAAGTGTTTCTTATATGACCCTGAGACATATGCATGGGATCATGCTGAGTCAACCTTCTTGGACTACCTTGACCAATTCATTCCAACTCAAGAGTGCACCAACATTAAGAAGACTGAGAACAAATGCGCCGAACATACATAGATCGAGGAGAAAATTTTTAATGGTTATTCATCTGGAGACTCAAGTGTCAACACCTCACTCCAAGGACCAACATCGTCACAAAATAAAATGACCGCTCCTTCATCGAAAAAGAAAGTCGCCTTTGACCTTCCGGAAGAGAAATCATCTGATGATCCCTCATCAGGTCCAGAAAAGGTAATCTACATGAGTGAGGTCTGTTTGGCGGTCCTAAAACCATATCTTCGCAAGGATCCAAACTTCGATTTCCGTTGGACGACTCCCGTTCCAGACTACTATTCATCCAAAGTGGATTCTACTCGTCTCATTAAATATACTAGAATAATTTTCTTATGAGCTGACTGAGATTGGTGCTTCAGAATATTCATCATCCGAGGATGAATTGCTTGATCCCAAGAAGGAACAAATTCTGAGAAAACAACTGAAGCAAATAAAAAATAAGAATATCTGGAGTGCCTCCACTTTCAAATACTATTCCTCTGAGGATAACTACGATTATGGTTATCTTTCATCTGACTCATAAGCGTCATCTACTATCCAGCATGATTTCTCTGAGGATAACACTGATAATAGTTGGGAATCATATGCTTCACCTCCTTCTTATCATTATGATCTCCCATCACAGGGCTCACAAGAAGATCAGCCTAAAACTGCCTTAATCATCGGCTACCCAGCCTCCCTCCCGACCCCATCGGTCTCTTTGTACATCTTCTTCCTTTGCTTAGGCCAAGGCTTAAGTATGGGGGGGACCAATGCCATATGTACATACCATTCTCTCCTTCTCACGATCACTTCATTTCCACCCTTCTTCTACACTTAGGCTGACCAAAGCCTAAGTATAGGGGGAGCTGATGCTTATCTATATATACTCTCCTCATTAACACGATCCAATCACATCATTTTCGCTCTTCTTTTATACTTAGATTGTTCATAGCCTAAGTATAGGGGGCATGCCGATCTATCTTTTTCTTTTCTTTTTCACTCTCTTACGCTTAGCCCGAGCTATGTCTTCTCGATGCTTCTTGTGCTCTGAGGACACAACACTCGCTAAGTATAGGGGTGTGTGTATATATACTGTGTATATATTTTACCCATAGCTCGTACTTTCGCATAAGTCTATATGCATTTACGGGGTGGGTAACTAACTAAAAAAATAAAAAAAACAAAAAAAAAGAGTTTTGCTACTAACACTGACTGTGTCCAACCAAAAAAAGGCTTCTTATTCATTTTTGAATAAAAAATCTAAAAAAATCCCTTGCATAAAAAAAATAAAAAGTAAAAAAAATTGTCTGTATTTCGCACACCTGCATTTCATCCAGCATTACATGCATTTGCATTTGTGAAAAGCCCTTGGGTTCTGAACTGAGTTATGAGCGGAAATATAGAGTGGTCTGGACTTGACCTTAATCCACCTAAATTTCAGAGGAACTTCACCGAGAAATAGGATTTTAGAAGCTTCAGGTCTTTGACTTAATTTTTTGAGTTCCACATAATAATGTGCAGAATTTGACTCTTAGTGTCTAACCTGGTCTCTTCATTCTGGGTACGACTCTGAAATAAGGAATTAATTTGTACTCTTGCACTATGCACTTATCTCAACTCAGACGAGGTGTTGGAAGACTGTGTGAGTTTTTTTATGGTAGTGTGGACATCTAAAGATCAGAGTATGGGTTAAAATCTTCGTAAAAGGGATGTACAACTGGGCATAATTTTTCTAAGACCCCAAAACATGTACAGAGAAAAGTTTCTATATCTGTAGGGGTACAACAAGATCCATGCAGAACCACCAAAAATCCAAATACAAAAAAGCCACTACCAAATAAATATTTGACCAAAAAGGTCCAAGCTTCAAGGAAACCTACAGATCTTGGTGGAGACTTGGCTAAACTGGCCGGCTTCACAAAGAGAGGTGACTACACTGGCCACCCTCTAGTTCTTTTATCCTTCTTCTAACTTCTCTCTCTATTTAATTGTGAACACAACGTGACAGACCTTAGAAGGAAATACCTGACACCCCGAGGACGAGTTATTGGAGAGGAAGTTTGCATAGTAGTCCAACATTCTGGATGGGAAGAGCTAAAGCCTTTCACACACAGAGTCGATTGTTCAATGTTTATGGGGTATGCTTTGGGAGGAGGATCGATCTAAGATGACTTCTGAGCCGAAACCGTGACAATGATGTGTAGAACTTGAAGGCTATTGACTTTAAAATTCTAAGTCTCACAAAAGTTCTGCCACACTAGTAATCCAAAGGTCGAGTCTTTTCATTTTCACCTTATGCTCATGGTCTTGGTATGGAACCCAATATCATTTCACCTCATTGCATTGCTTTTGATGCTCAGAGACGAGCATGGTTTAAGTATAGGAGGATGATGAATCTCAGATTCATCACTCTAAAAGTAATTAATTAAGCTCTAATCCCTAAAATTCATTGGCATTTCTTCATTTATTTTGCATAATTAGCATTCATGCATGTTTTGATAAGAATCACATTTTACCACTTATTATTGCACAAAATAAGAAGCCAAAAATCACAGCCAAAATGACCTGTAAAATAGCCTAACTTCCCCGATTTTAAACTAATTTATGATAACTTCAATTAACCCAAAATCACCTCCACTGTCTACATATTCCAAGAATAAAAGAAAAATACAAAAAATCACTAATCTAAATTAGTGCACCAAAAACCTAAACCCTAGTTCTAGGATTTCCGGACTAAGACCTCAATATCTTCCTCATCCAGTATCCGATTTGATCCTACTCACTTTTGAACTAATGTACATTCAATTATCTTCAAAACAAGACTAAGTTCAAGTGAATCAGAGCTCATATGCGAAAGTTGGGTTTTGGGCCTCTTATACATTTTGTAATTTTGCGATTTTTGACCTATAATTTTATGTACATATTTAAATTTTATTTTATTTCTTTTTCATTTGTCTCCTTTGATAAAAGTTTTATTAAAATGCACAAAAATCCAAATCCAAATTGAGCTTGAAATCAAAGAAATTAACTGAGTCTGAGTCTCCACTAACTGCCTGTACAAAAAGTGTCATTTTCATATTTTTACTTTAATTTTTTTCTTACTTAATAAAAATTCAAAAAAATAAATTAAAGTTTAACTATTTATTTTTGATTTTATCATATTTTTTCGAATTTTTATCTGGTTTAAAAATGACAAAAAAATTATAAAACCCAAAATTGAAGGTATTCTATGTACATGGGATACCCCAAAACTATCACTTTGTGCAAATGATCAATTTTGATTTTATTGTGTGTATGAAAGTTGTAGATCTCATCGAGACGAGCAACTTTCGTGAAGAATTTTTTTTGATTCTTGGTTGCTTGCTATTTATTTCAGAATTTTCTTTGTATTTAATTTTCTAATTTTTGTGGGGTTGACACGTGGTAGCTCCTGGAGCCACCATGTGTCACCCATTTTGGGCTTTTTAATTTCTTTTTTATAAAAAATTAAAAATAGCCACGCACATGCGGAGCACGTGCCTCCTGCGCACGTGCCCTGCATGTGCTCCGCCCGCCCCCCCATTCACTGCCACGTGTTGTGACCTGGGCCGCCCGATGTCGGCCGATCGGACAGTCCCAGATCCGTCCCCTTCCTCCATCTCCTGCCCCAATCGGAGTCGTCTCCTGCACCTCCGAAATCTCCGCCAGACCCTCCGTGAATATCACCGCCGCCAATCGCAACCTTCCCTCTATTACATGATTCACCCGATCCCAGATCTCCATCAGATCAATCTCCTAACCACCTCCGCAATCTCCTCAGCCTCCAATCATCTCCTTCTTTCCATGAATCGCCGACCCTCCTCATCCTATAAAAAGCCAGCACCGCCCCCTGTGCTCACCATCCTCCAAAAACAAAACGAGGAGGAGCTCCACCATCGGGCGGTGACAACACCATGATTGCTCCTCCGAGCTACGGCGAGATCTGAGGCCGACACCTCATTGCAGCTTTGTCCTTCGACGTCGTGGCCTTTGCTCCAGTCTTTGGGCCGTCGAGCCAATGACGTTCATCCTTCGTCCGTTCACCACCCAACGCATAACCACTGTTCCATCCCAACACCGCTCAGCCATCGCTCGCAGCTCCAACAGATCCTTTGCTCCACCGGCCTCCATCGTCATCTACTTCGACACTCCACCGCCAACAACGACCTAGCCGCTTCCTCGTCCCCAACACCAGGAAATCAACGCCGGAGATCCATCTCTTCATCGACGTGGAGCACCGGCCACCGCTGCGACTTCATCGGCCAGGAGTGAAGCCCGAGGCCCCCGCGCACATACAAGGCACGTGCGCCAGAGGAATGACTCCAGCTACCCTAGGGTCACGTGCGACTCACGTAACCGCTGGGTAAATTGCGAAAGATCCCCCCGGGTTCCCGCTTATTCATAAGACACCCGCCATCCTAGAGGTCACGTGCCAAGCTCGTGATTGTCTGGAAATTTTGCAGAATTCACCTCCGCAATTTTGGTAATTACTTTTAAGTCCCTTGTTTACATTATCTTATTCTATATTATTGCATTTATACCCCTGTGTTTCCCCTTTGTATTAGACCTCTACATGACATTATTTTTATTATTCAAAAATAACATGATGTTCTTTAATTAATTCTCTACGTTATGCCATATAATTGACATTTTTGTAATCGGTTAATTGATAATTAATTGTTTTGTGGAAAATTGTATATTTTGCTGATTATGTGCTTGGAAATTCATAGGTGATTAACCATTGCTCAAAAAATTACCAAAAAAATCAAGGATCATAGTTTTATTTGTATTCTATATTGTGCCCAAAAAAATTTGCATTTGCATTCATAATTTTCCCTGTAAAAATCATTTTGCCTATTTCGATCTTTAATTTTTAATTGGTATTAAATCTCATATTTTCGAGGTTTAGGATTTTTCTGAGATCGATCACCTAGTGATAGATATTGGATAATTTTATTCCTTGAAAATAAATGGGTTAATAGTTATTATAATTAAATATTGAAATTCACATCGTTTACATTCATAATCTCATAAAATATTTATCTTGCAATTAAAAATTCCAAAAAAAGTACAGTGAATTCATTTCATTATTATTGTTATCTTGGCCAAGTTTCAAATTTTTCGTACATCGTTTGGTTGATCTTTACATTTTAGTCCCTAAAATTGGCCATATTTGCATTTTACATCCAAAATTGCATTAAAAATACAAAAAATACTGTCTTGAAAACCTTGCACGAACTTTGATAGACAAAATTCTAGGTTGTTCCTTTGCTTCCTTGAGTTCGACCTTGGGACTTGCCCAAGTAAAATAAACATAAAACCACATTGATTAAAATTGACTAAATTTACCGATTTCGATTGCCCGCCAATGACAAATTCAACATTAATTTAAACGCTCCATAAATTCACGCATAATTAAGCATGGCATCTTTCGGACTCCTCAAGGGCCTGCAATGTCCGACAAGTTGGATATGGTAATCGTTGTATCGACACCTCTCTCAGCTCTCAACATCAAATAATCCGAATCAATCAATAATTAACCAACAACAAAAATTAAACAATTATGTATGTAAGCTAAAAATCATTATACCCTACAAGAATGTGTATAGATGACAAACAATAGGTGTCGAACAACAACAGAGCATATGAGGTAGAGCAACAAAAATGAATATACAACTTAAGGATTTTTTATTTTTAACTTTTAATATTTTTGTAGGTTTTTTATTTATGTGAATTTTTAAGTTTTAATTTGAAAAAAATTAGTTATTTTTAATTTAAATATTCTAGATATAATTATAATCTATAAGATATACAAGAATAATGATATATATATGAAACATAGGAAAAAAACTTTTCGAAAGTTTAAAATATTAAATAAAGCCAAAATTTTCAAAATAAATCATTTTTGTGCGTTTTGGATTTTTCTTCATTTTTTGGTCATTTTTAGGTAAATTTTTTATATTTTTTTATAGATTTTTAAATAAGGAAATACATAAAATTAGGGAAACAGAAAATACAAGGACTTAAAATGGGTTTATAAATATCTACCAACTCAGATTGAACTCAATTTCAATTTTCCTAAATACTAGATAATATAAAGAAAATTGAGAAACTTAAAATACAATTTTTGTGATTTTTCTATGATTTTTAATAACTTTTATAACTTTTTTTATTTTTCAATTTTTAGAAGTTTTTAATAATATTTCGAAAAAATATTTGAATTGGTGATTAAATCTAAATAAACATACATTCTTTTTTGGGAAATTTTCAAAATATTATGTAATTTTATGGATTTTAAAATGCTAAAAAGGTGAAAATGTAACATTTTTGTATTTTTTTATATAGGAAAATAATTTTATTTACTTTACTAAAAATACATGTAATATAATATAACATACGTTGGTGATCCATGTACTTAATATAATTTTCCTATAATACTTAGATGTAAAATGATATTTTTGATAATAAATAGAAATACAAAATTAAATATGTTATACAGGGACCTGGTTACAATATTTGTACAATATTAGAGCATTTAATAAAACTTTAGTAAAGTCTAAGAACATACACTAAATATTTCCATATTTAAGATCAATATACACCTAGTAGAATGAAAACTGCATTTTTCCTACGGTTAAAATATGTCCATTGTAGAAACCACATATGAGAAATGTGTTTTCAAACAAATTTAAGAGACTAGAGCGAAAAGATGAATATAAGGATAGAGGACTCTCTTTATATCTCTATTCACTAATTATTAACCAAGTAAGTGTCTTCGTGTTGAACACAAGGATGCAGAAAGTATACTTTGATTTTCAAGATGGAATATTTTTGTGATTAAATTTTCTCCTTCTTCGAAAGGAGCGTTTTGTGCTTTTTATATTTTTCTTATTTTTATTTGGTTTTTAGTTTTGCAAATTTAATTTTGTAATTTTTATTTGATTTATAAAAGTGATTAATTTTGGGAAAAAGTTATATAATATAGTAGGTAAAATATACTGTAATATAATATTCTATCTAATAATTAAAGTGAAGAAATGACTTGATTTTTATTTTATTTTTAAAATGAAGAATAGATTTTTGAATTGATATACTATATAGTAGATGTAGGTGGAATAAAGAATATGCCGTACTATATAAGTAAGTGACACGAAGACAACTGAGCAACGAGTTCGAAATGATACACAAAACAAACTCAAAACAAGATGAAATTCAAAAAATCAAAATGCAACGATAAAGCAAAGAAAATACATAAAAATTACAACAAAACCTCGCTAGGGTAATTGGGTAACTAAACTAAAAAAATCAACTCAAAATGATGTTTCTAGTAAGTCCAAATAATGTCCATAGTTTAGGGGTATACGAATAAAGAAAATAATAAATTATATGCAAACTAGTCCCTGATCAGGGATCAAAATGTAAGAAAAAGAAGTTTATTTGCAATTAGGTCCGCACACAGGAACCTATTTGCCAATAACTAAAGTTCTTGTGCGCGCTGCAATTTCTAGAACTCAACTCGGCTACTTTGCAAATTCTCCACTATTTGGATTAGAACAACTGATATTGGATTGATGCAAACGATCTGGTGTGTCGGTGAAGTCCACGCATCAACAGGCTGTAAGCTTTGGAAAAAAAGGGAAGCGTTCTTCCCCAATTATCGAGCGACGATGGTGGTGGCTTCGTTTGATCGAGCTCCGACCTTGATTGCAGTAGCTAGAGGCGGTGACTCCGATGGAAAGAGCTGGAGGTGTGTCAAAGAAGATGGAGACTCAGTAGATTCGGGTTCCCACCATTCTTGTGCAGGTTGTTGATTAGCCTCTAGTGGAGATGTAATTGATGCTGCCTTCGATTCAGATGTGCTGATGGAGGGCTCAGAGAACGATGCTCCTTCAAAGAAAGATCTAAGGCTCGATTTAGGTAGAATCAGCTTGAGGTTTACACAATTCTTTTGCAACAAAAATGCATTCAGTTAGTAGGGTTTTCAGATCAATATTTCAAGCGAGTTTGAGTCAAATTGAAGTCGGGTTTCGATCCTAAACTAAGGAATTACCATTAGAGTATGTAGAGGTGTTATTATAAGTTCTAAGTAGGCGCTAAAGTCGAGAAGAAACAAAAATGGAGGAAGGTTATCTGTGGATGAGGTTATATGAACCTCATGTCCTCGCTCAAGAATCGGTGGTGTTTGAGCTCTTAGTCGGCCAGTGGACATCGATGCAAGGCAACGATTCACATTATGATTCCCTGACGTACCTTCTTCCATTTAGATGCTTGACCTCGATGCTGTCACAACCAAGGAAGGAAATCCAAGGCTAGAAAGATGAGAGGTCGGTCAGTTTGGAAATGGAATGTAGAAGTTGGTTTGGAACAATGAAGTTCATGGAATTAAATAGAGGTGAAGATGAAGGTTGGAGTAGATCTAATGTAGGGTGTTTGTTAGAATTCTTAGATCTAAGGAATGGACAGGTTAGATTAGGTTTTAGATACATGATGAAGCTTGGGTAATTTGATGAAGGTGGGATGTTAGAACAGAAAACGTCCCAAGTTCTTGAAGGAAGAAAGTGGTGCTAACACGTGTTAGCACCACATAAATCCAAGGCAGAAAATACTTATAAATCATATTATAAATATTAAATAACATTATTTTAAATAGTTGTAAAAATGAAAAAAGTAATTAAATTATCTAATTCATGGTATATTTTATATTTTCAATTAATATAATTTTTTGGTATATAAATAAAATATTAATAAATCTATATATAGTATACTTGATAAATATCATATATAATTTTAATTAAATATTTTAATAAATATGATATCAATTTTATAATTTATTAATTAATATAATAATAAATTAGAGTTGTGTGATTTTTATATATCTTAATGAATTAATTTACATATATTATTAAATACTGGTATACTACATTTCATTTTACCTATTTTTAGTGTTTTTTATTTATTTATGATATTAAATAATAATTTTATTTTTGGATTTTATTTTATAAATAAAATACAAGATTAGAAACAAATTAAGAATTGCTAAATCACTTGTTCAATAAATAGTATGTACAGAATAAAATAAATAGCCCAGAAATCCAGTTGTCATTAAATCCATAAATCAACTTTTTTGCAAACGAACTTCATTTTTGATGAAATCACCTTCATTAATTAGAGAATTTTTTTATGAACTTTAAAAGTGAGTAGAGTAAAATTGAAGTTCGTGTGAAGAAGTTACGAGGTTCAGAAGTTGAAAAATTGATAATTTGTAATATATATTTCTTGGCATATATGCATGTTGAATTTTTTTATGATTTTTGTATTTTTATATATATTTTGATAAACACAATAGAGAAGAGTTTAGTGATATATATATATATATACGTGAATTAACTAAAATTAGTTGAAGATTGTATATATAATATAAATAAATGGAATTAGTGTACTATAAACATGGTCAGTTATTTTTGGTATTTTCTTCCTTACCTCCCCGACTTTATTGTTTGTCGACCAATCCATGCTGACTTGATCTCAAAAGTTAGATTATATAAATATATCTTACAACTACATTTATATGTAATTAGTCATCCTGTACAATATATGCATATTTACAGTCTGCCTTTCTTTTCTTTTCTTTATTGTATTTTTCTTATTTATAATGTATTTTTTATGCTTAAAAAATATTTTTATTCATGTATGGGATTTTTTATAAAAGATGAGAATTAATTCATATTTACATGTATTTGTTAAGATTTTTAAGACAAAATGTGACATAAATATTAACGAATCATGGATTCATCAACCCCCTTATACTTAAACTTTGTTAGTCCCTTAGCTAACTTATTTGAGGAATAATGAAAAAGAAATAAAATTAGAATGAATTTGTTTTCCTAAACCAATTCATGAGAACAGACAAAGGACATAGCATGATCGGACCTTAGAATAAGCATTTTGTCGGAGACTTAACTAGGAGTAGGATTTCAGTCTCAACGGTCTTCAAGTTCCACAAATTCGTATTCAGGTTCATCTTAACAGAAAGCTCAGATTCACTTATCCATATCGCTAACTATTTCAACCTTGAATTCAATTTGTATGGTGTGTGAATTGTGTTAGCTCTTCTTGATTAAAGAAGCGGAGAAACCGACCACTCTAGTAATACACTCCCATCGTTTTTTCATCCAGCTACTCTTTCCTCGAGGAGGAGGGGTATTTCCTTCTAAGTTCAGGTTGTATTGTGTCCACAATCGAATAAGGGAAAGAAGGTAGAAGAATGAGAAGAGAACTGGAGTGTAACCAGTTTAGTCACATCTCCTTGTGAAGCTCAACTAGTGTAGCCAAGTTTCCACTAAGATGTGCATGCTTTTTGGAAGATTATATCATTGTGGTATTATTTGTATTTTGTGTTTGGCTTCTTTTTGTCAGAATTTGTATTGTTGTTGCTTGCACTGCATCAATCTTTTTTGCCCTAACAGATATAGCATCTTTTTTCCATCCGTTTTTGGAGTCTTGTAATAATTGTGCTTGCAGACCCTCATCCAAAGCTTTATTTCAACCCACAACTCTTATCGTTCGACGTCCATGCCACTAGACAAGGATGAAAATGCATCACTAAATGAACTGTCCTTCGCAACCCCATGAAAGTCGAGCTTAGTGCAAAGTGCATATGTCCAAAATTGGTCCATTGTTGAAGAGTTAAATGTATGACACCAAGTATTCTACTTAGGCAAGTTTAAGTTGAATTCCAAACATGGTCTTATGGAACACAAAGGCAATGAGCGCGCTCCCTACTCTGGACTATTTCCAATCTTTAGTTCAAGAACTCAAACTTATTCTGAAAATTGCGAATGCAAATGCAACAATATTTATGGTGAGTTAAATTTTCTAAATTTTACTCATTTTTATGGTTTCAAAGATTTTGCTATTTTTATGGATTTTAGGACTGTATTTTTTTATGAATTTTCCATTTTTTATAAACAAGCATATTCATAAGAATTTATGAGTTAAGTTACCAATATTTTATTTTGGATTAAATAACTATTTTATTTTACATGTTTTAAATGCAAATATTTTTAAATATTAAATTATATATATACATTTTAATGAATAGAATTTTAAAGAAGCGTTATACGCTTTTAAATACACATTTTAAATACAAATTTTTAGTAATGATTTTAAATAAGAATTTTACATATATCATAATTATTTATAAGGCTTTTAAAAATACTTAATAAATAGCTTTCAAATAAATTTTACCCTCACCCACTTTTTATGGATTTTATAGATATAGAAAATACATAAAAGTACAAGTTATGGACAAAAGTATATATAAAATATATAGACACCCCTTATACTTAGCTTGTATTATGTCCTCACAGACCAAAAAGAGAAAAAGGAGGACATAGCTCATGCTAAGTAAAAGTGGGTGAAAAGAACGAAAGAAGGTGAGGTCAATCACCCCCCTTATACTTACGATCTGGTCATCATAAGTATAGTCGAAGACAAAAATGAGGTGTCTGAGTGCAAAGAATATACAAACGAAAGACAGAAAGAAGAAAATAAAAAAAATCAACGGGATCACTCAGACCCCCTCCTATACTTAGGATCATGCATCTTAAGTATAGAAGAGAATGTGGTCAAAGTTGGAGGCGGATGATAGGTTAAAAGAATGTACACAAAAGAAAAGTAAAAAGAACAAAATACGAGAATGAATATCAACAAAAACAATAGGTTTCCTCTCATACTTAGGATCATGTATCCTAATTATAAAGACGAGCAAAAATGGGGATGATTAGGATCTAGGAACAATGTACAAGTGATGTGGATTCCAAAACGAAAGGCTTCAAGATCTATTTACATGACAATATGAAGTGGAAAAGTAGTCACAAGTCCCATACAATGCATATCACCTCCACCTGGGTCGTACGTAATCACATGCCATGAAAGTGTAAACCAATCCCTAGTTAATTGTGCAGAGATGCCTCTACAGATGAATATTGTACGTGACATAGGTGTCTCTACCATAGTAAATGTATATGAAGTCAGACTACAGAAGGTATCTATAAATGCATCCACCACTCCATCCAACTCTCTACTTTGCTTCTCCTCAGAAGATCTAGAACTGAAGAACTTAGGTATGTGATAATCTGGCTCTAGATCCTCTAAAGTGAAAACATTAAGTAAAGTCTCTGCAATAAGCTCATTGAATTGCTTCTCCATCTGATCTGTCTCTATGTACAAGTCTACCTCAGAAGAACTACCAATTGTTGTGCATGACCCATCCTCTTCTAGGATATCATGGGTCTCAATATGATATCTATCAAGGTTGTCATCATGAACCTCATCCATGTAACCGCAGCTGACTGGAGAACTCAAGATATCTGAACTGTGAGTAGACATAGCATCTGAATTGGATGATTCTCTCATCATCTCAATGTGTACCTTCTTTCCCTCGACGTGAAAAGACCTTACCAGTATCATAATCAAAGAGATCCTTCACTGTCTACAAGAAAGGCCTCTCGAGAATGATTGGGGTAAGGTGTAACTAAGTAGGGCAATCCATGTCCAAGACAGTAAAGTCCATTAGGAATTATAGACCATGTACAATTACAATAATGTTCCTCAACACACCTCTAGGTCTCTTTACAGATCTATCAACAAACTTAAGGATCACAAATGATTTGTAAAGAGGACCTAACTTGTTTACATCGAATAATCAAGATGGTATCAAATTAATGGAGGAACCATTATCTAAGAGAGTGCTATCGAATGTGGCATTGGTGATCTTGCGTCTGACATAATGTGCACATGAATCTCTCTTCTTCTTTAGTAGCTTGTTCCGTATAGCACAGGACGTGGTTTTGGTCAAAATGTGTTTCTCTGTATGCAACTTCTTTTTCCTACGTATTGTACATTTGTTCTTCAATTGTTGCTTGAGTGTTGGAAAATGATCCAAGGTATCATGAAGTGGAATCTTCAGAAAAATATGATCTTTTAGTAACCTCTCAGTCTCAAGAGTCACATAATTCTTTTTGACTTTTTTATTTCCTTTACAAAATAATGCATCAAGAAAAGGAACAAACTCAAGAACAACAAACTTGTCATTTTTATGAAAATTGGAATCAACATGTACATCGAGAGTCTCATAAGTATGTACAAAACTCTCAAAGATAAGAGAAGAAAATCCTTCAAGAGTGTCTGCATGGGCTGACATGGTATCATCATCAGACTAGCATGTGTCCATGTCTGCTATCTCAACATCATTCCCATCTCTAGCATTATCATGCATGGCATCATCAAGAATACTATCATTGTGGCACTCCTACTCAACATCAGAATGCATGGATTGTAGTTCCTCATCATGTATGACTCCCTTCTCCTCATCTAGATCAGGGACTGGTGTCTATCTACCCCTCCTAAGATGAATATAGTTAGCTTAAAATCCAGGAAAGTAAACTTACAAGTGGATATGTCTGTTCTCTCTACCTCATCTTGTTCGGATCCATAAGTGGCTATGTAGGAAGGGTAGTCTTGGGCGTGGATAACTCATCCAGGCAATGGTTAACCCACTCCATCTTTGTCTTGTATGTTATCTGGAGCATACTCAGCATGTCCATAATCTGGCTCAGGGCCATGGACTGTGAAGAAAACTTAGGATCATAAGCTTGTCCATGGATCTTTGATCTCTCCTACCTAGAAGTGTATGGAGAACATGAAGTATATGGTTGTGAAGATCGCTGATGTGTAAACTGTATCTGTTGTTGTTGCTGGTAATGTGGAACTGGAAAATAGAATTGATGTGTTGGTCTCTGATGGAAAGAATGTTAAGACTGGTGCTGATGTACAAACTGACCTCGATGCTGGAGGTAATGTGGGCGTCCATGTTGCTGGTGAATTTGATGCGGTGTATGGTGGATGCTCTATGTTGCAGATTGATAAGGAACTAGAACATACCATATACCATTGATCTCAAAAGTGGGAGGTGTATCAACATCATTTGCTACAGGTGAACTGATCTAGCTCTGACTAGTTGTGGGCGAATCCTCAAGCTAAGATAACTGTGGAGTGTCTGTAGAACATCATGCCTCACCATGTACAAAGTGTACCTGATGTGTGGGCTGAGTAGGTAAAGATCTCCGTGCCTAGTAAAAAGTAGGTGGCTTCTGGATCTGTCTCTGAATGTGCTACACCTTCTTCGCCAAATCACTCATCTGCTAAGATTATGTAGACAACTTCTCGAATTCTTGCAGCTTCTGCAAATCCTGAACTTGATTATGATCACATCAACGATTGTAAGCTTCTCAATAATGTATCCCATGTCAATAGATCGTGAATTGGATTCATCAATGTTGGCCACCTTCTGATGCTCTCTATGGTGTGGTGGCTGGGTGGTCTTCTAGTATGCTCGAGTGGAATTGACAACTCTAGAATTCTCGGCCATCCCTTTATCAATGACCCAAATAGACCCGGCATCCCTATTCAGAGAATTGCCGCCACATGCGGCATTGACCAAACCTTGAATATCATCGTGAAGTCCTCCAAAAAAAATATGTACGGGCACCTTCAATGGTATCTCATGATGAGGGCACTTCTTAGTCATATCTTTGAATCATTCCCATGCTTTATGGAATGACTCATGAGAGTGCCTTGTGAAGTTCTCTATCTAGATCCTCAACATGTTGGTTCTCCCTAGAGGAAAATATTTACGCATGAATGTGGACTTTAGATCATCCCAAATAGAAATCTCCCTCCCCAAATGACTCAACCAATAGAGCGCTTTATTTGCTAAGGCGAAGGGGAAGTCTTTGAGGTGTATAGCCTCCTGCGTAACGTTCAGATATGTAGCTGTACCACAAATCATCTCAAACTGTTGAAGTAAGGTAAATGACTCCTCTATCATATTCCCATAAAATTTAGGAAGTAGTGAAATAAATGATGGTCTCAAATTATATGGACCCTGATCCGTTGGTAATCAAATCCAATGCTATAAGATGCTTGCTCCAGGGTCGTGCTCATCACGTAGTGTGCCCATGGGAACTTCTGCAGCTGGGTTCCCTCCTCTTGCTCTTAGTGTAACGATCTCGACTCTCAGCTCTTCCTGGACTCTAAACTGCTGCTGAAGCTGTACACTCATCTACTACAACATACCTAGGATTCCCGCAGTCACATCTGATTGAATAACTAATCTGTCCTCAACTAGTCTCTCATCAAACTATCTCTCCTCAATTGGTGCCTTTCCTCTCACCATGATGTCTACAAACTACTCAAGAAAGGAAAAGACATCATAAGCACTCAGTGAAAACTGTGCATGATGTTGAGGTGAGGGCCGTTCTTGAAAAAAAGGATGGGAGGCAAGGGAGCCTGGGTCTAACTCACCTCGTGACTATGTGGAACTGACTCAGGAAGAGGGTCATCCCGAGCATGTAAAGACGCACTTGAGACAGTGGAAGATCGATGGCTCGCAAAGTCCAAGCATAAAGACAGTCGACACGTCATCTTCGATGCCAAGATAATACACATGTAGAGCACGATGTAAAAACAAGAGATAGATGGAAGGTGTTTAAGAAGAGGAAGCACACACACACACACTACACACAAACACAATAGCGAACCCCCAATTCACCAACTTCACACAGTGATGACCGTAAGAGTCGATCGTTTATCTTTTCAGTTTTAATTAGGAGATTCAAGCAGTTATTTAAGCAGACTCACAAGTTGTGTTACCTTGTCGCCCAACGTATGTCTTCACATTCCCTTGACTAGTGGTAACATTTGCCCGAGCTGCTAGGTTATATCAGACCCAAAGGAGAATATGAAGTGGAGTACACCAAAATGACTTTCTATGGTCGGAGGCAACTGCTTGCAGTTGTGGCTGTGTATCAAAAGGTTATACATGGGTACTTAAGGCACAAGTCCAAGGATTTTTGCTTTAATCCTTAGGGTTACGTTCTCACCCACTCTATCTAGAGGTAAGTACCTACAACAATGAGGGGGTTACTCTTACAAAGCAATTAAATCTTATTATTTCTTTTATTTTTGTTAAAGTTTCAAAAGGGAAATCTTTTTTATTTTTATATTTTCACTTTTTTGATATTTTCAACAAAACTAACAGGAAGTCGGTTTTCCTTTATCAGTGAAAATCTACCACTAAAGGAGGAGAATCACATAATACAGTGAAAAATTATGATACATGCGAAGATAGAAGTCATACATGGCTTTATCAATATACATGATACATGCGAAGACAGAAGTCATACATGGCTGCGTAGAAATGAAAACTTAATTTTAATGCATGCAAAAGTCGATAAAACCAAACCCTAAACAGATAGCTCTAGCATAAGGATGAGTTGATTTTTAAAATTGTCTGATTTTTACACTTAAGAGTGGATTAGGGAAGTGGATACTATTTAATTCTCTAATCAAGCATGCATACACCCCTATGTTCCACGAAATCATGGGAAACAAAGAAAATCGGGAAAAATAAAAAAATAGTGGTGCAGTCATCGAGGTGCACCGGCCCTGGCGAAGCACTCCTTGAGAATGCCCCTTGGCAAAGTCCATGTACACGTCAGGATATCCTTAGTGGACTCCTTTCTACAAAATGCAAAAATGAGCAAATGCCCCTTCCTCTCTCGTAAAAATAGAAAAATGGGCAATGACCCTCAACTCAAAGACAATAGAAAAATGAGTGTCTATAAAAAATACAAAAAGACTGAATTGTGATGCTTCTCTACAACCGACTCATAGAGAACGAGCATGGTCCCTATTCTCTCAAATAAATCAGCTTCTGAAGAAGCCGACTGATCCTACAGGTCATGCACCACTCGTCAGCACACAAAAAATAAATGAAAATAAAGACAAAAATCAACAGAAAAGAGAGGAAAAGATAAAATACAAAAGAAAATCAAAACAAACAAAAAAATCGATAAAATCGAAAAAAATAAGAGAAAAGAAAATTGAAAAAAAAACAAAGAAATCGAGAAAAAGAAAGAAGAAAAAAATCACAAAATATATCACAAAAATCTAAATAAGACTATGCCTCGTCGGCAACGATGCTATTTTAAAAATTGTATTTTTCTTGCGGTTAAAATTTATCAGTTGTAGAAACTGCAAAAGGGAAATGTATTTTTCAAACAAAATTTAGAGAATAGAGAGAGAGAGAAGATGAATATAAGGATAGAAGAGTCTCTATATATCTCTGTTCACTAATTATTAACCATGTAAGTGTCTCTAGGTCGAACCAAGGAGATAAAAAGTATACTTTGATTTTCGAGATGGAATATTTTTGTGATTAATTTTTCTCCTTTAAAAGAGTGTTTTTGTGGTTTTTATCCTTTTGTTATTTTTATTTGGTTTTAAATTTTGCAGATTTTTATTTTATTTCCATTTGTATTTTTTTATTTTTAAAAGTGATTGATTTTGGAAAAATAGTGATACAATATAGTAGGTGGAATAGAGGGTAATATAGTATTCTATGTAATGGTTAAAGTGAAGAAAATGATTTGATTTTTATCTTATTTCAAAATGAAGAATAGATTTTGCAAAATATTTACTATATAATAGATATAGATGGAATATAGAATAGGTGGTACTATATAGGTAGGTGACGCAAAGACAACTGAGAAATGAGCTTGAAATGAAACACAGAACAAAACTCAAAATGAGATGAAATTCAACAAATAAAAACACAATGATAAAGTGATGAAAATACACAAAATACAACAAATCCTCACTAGGGTAGTTCGGTAACTACCCTAGAAAAATCAACTGATAATGATGTATCTAGTAGGTCCAACTAATGTCCACGGTTCGGGGTCATAAGTGTAAAGAAAAATAAAAAAAAAGTCTATGCAAATGGGTCCTTGATTAGGGACCAAAATGTAAGAAAAAGTAGTTTATTTGCAATTAAGTTCCCGTACGG
Organism: Ottelia alismoides; assembly: GCA_037367405.1. NCBI lineage: Eukaryota > Viridiplantae > Streptophyta > Magnoliopsida > Alismatales > Hydrocharitaceae > Ottelia > Ottelia alismoides. The sequence goes on along the minus strand of JAZKJV010004220.1, from coordinate 5,565 downwards.
GGACCAATTTGCAAATAACTAAATTTCTAGTGCATGTTGTAATATATGGAACTCGATTGGGCGCTTTGCAAATTGGCCATCATTGGATTAGCTTGAGATTAGATTGACGTATGCAATCTGGAGAGTTGGTGAAGTCCACGCATCAACATGTTGTACTTTTTGGAAAAAAGGAAAGTGTTCTTCCCCAATTATCGAGCGACGACGATGGTGGCTTCATCTGATCAAGTTCTGACCTCTATTGCGGCAACTTGAAGCGACGAGTCCGGCATGGCCAGAAGGGGATACCTTCCTCTTTGATCTCCACTGCAGTAGAAAGAGGTGGAGGCACATCAAAGAAGATGGCGACTCGATCGATTAGGGTTACAAACGTTCTTGCGTAGGTTGTTGATTAGACTCTAGTGGAGATGCAATTGATGCAGCCTTCGATTCAGATGATGCTGATGGAGGGGGAGGAGAATGGTGCTATGCAAAGAAAGATCTAAGTCTCGATTTGGGTAGAATTGGCATGAGGTTTATGCAGTTCTTGTGCGTCAAAAATGGACTCAGTTATGAGAGTTTTCATATAAATATTTCAAGTGGATTTGAGTGAAATTGAAGTAGGGTTTTGACCTTGAACTAAAGAATGGCCATTAGATTATCTAAAGGTGTAATTATCAGTTCTAATTAGATGTTACATCAAGAAGAAACAGAAATGGAGGACGGTCGCCCGTGGATGATGTTGTATGAACCTCCTGTCCTCGCTCACGGACTAGTGGTGTTCGAGCTCTTACATCCGCTGGTGGGCGGCGATGCAACGAAGATTTACCTTATAACGACTCCCTGACGTACCTTCTTCAACGCTGATGCTCGACCTCGGCATTTTCACCACCAAGGAAGGAAATCCAAGGCTATAAATATGAGAGGTCAGTCAATTTGGAACTGAACTGGAGAAGTTGGTTTGGAATAATGAAGTTCATGGAATTTAATAGAGGTGAAGACGAAGGGTTGGAGTAGATCTAATGGAGGGCGTGTGTTAGGGTTGTTAGATCTAAGGAATGGACGGGTTAGATTAGGTTTTAGGTCTGTGATGAAGCTTGGAAATTAGGTGAAGGTGGGGCGTTAGAGCAAAAAACGTCCCAAGTTCTTTGAGGAAGAAGAAGGCAGTGCTGCCACATGTCAGTACCATATAAATCCAAGGCGGAAAATACTTATAAATTATATTATAAATATTAAATAATAATATTTTAATTAGGTATAAAAAAGGAAAATATAAGTAATTAAATAATCTAGTTTATGGTATATTTTATATTTATAACTAATATATATTTTAGGGTATATAAATAAAATATTATAAATCTATATATAGTATACTTGATAAATAACATATACAAATTTAATTCAATATTTAATAAATAAGATATCATTTTATATTTTAATAATTGATATAATAATAAATTATAGTTGTGTGATTTTTATAGATTTAAAATAATAATTTACATATATTTATAAATACAAGTATATATACTATAGTTCGTTTTATCCATTTTTAGTGTTTTTGATTTATTTAAAATACTAAGTAATGGTTTTATTTTTTTTGATTTATTTTATAAATAAACTACAAGATAAATACAATTATTAAAAATGCTAAATCGCGTGTTCTATAAATAACGTGTACATAATAAAATAAAAGGTTTTTATCATTTGTTCCCCTCTGAGATATCACAATTTCAGTTATGCCCATATCTTTTTGGTAATATCAGTTGTGCCCCTCACTTCTTTCTCCATTATCACTTGTGCCCTTCCGTTAGATTGACCGTCAAAAAATTAAAACAACCATGGTTTATTCAAACCATGGTGTGGTTAAGAAGGGTATTATGGTCAGAATAAAATTAGAGGATATGAGGAGGAGGGGCAGAGCATGGGACTGGAGAAGTTGGGCTAGGGGAAGTGCTATGGGAGGAGGTACGGGTTGGGGCGGGGACGACGGGGGTCGGGGAGGTGTTGCGGGAGGAGGTGTGGGCTGGGGCGTAGGCGGGGGCGGCGGGGGCCAGGGGAGGTGCGCGGCTGCGGCGTGGCGTGCAGGCGGCATGGGGTGTGGGACAGGGGGAGGGGATGTAGAAGCTCAGGGCGGGGCGTGCGGGACAGGGGTCGGGGGAGGGGGGTGCGGAAGCTCGGGGCGGGGGGTACAGGACAGGGGCCGAGGGAGGGGGATGCAGAAGCTCGGGGTGGGGGTACGTTACATGGGTTGGGGGGAGGGGGTGCGGAAGCTCGGGGCGGGGGGGGGGGTTGTTGGGGGGGGACAGGGGCCGTTGGAGGGGGGGGGATGCGGAAGCTTGGAGCGGGGGGTACAGGACAGGGGTCGGGGGAGGGGGTGCGGAAGCTTGGGGCGGGGGGTGCAGGACAGAGGCCGGGGGAGGGGGTGCGAAAGCTTGGGGCAGGGGGTGCGGGACAGGGACCAGGGGAGGGGGTTGGGTGCGGGAAGCTCGGAGCAGGGGTGGGCTTGAGGACAGGTGGAGGCACGGGGGCGGCAGGGGGTGCAGGAAGCTCGGGGCAGGGGCAGGGGATGAGGGCAGAGGAGGGGGCAGGCTGGGGCGGAGGAAGAGGGCAGGCCGGGGGGTGGGGGAGGAGTTCCGGGCGGAGAGGGAGGAGGAGGAGGTTGGAGAAGGAGGAAGAGGATGGGGGAAGAGGAGGAAGAAGAAAAGGATGCGGAAGAGGGTGTCAAATGACCATTTAACCTTTTTTAAATTAATTCCGCTTATGTCCTCAAAGTTAACGTCCGTTTGCACTGTGGATGGACGATCACTAACCCGAGGGGCACAAGTTATAGATTAGCAAGAAGTGAGGGGCACAACTGATATTACCAAAAAGATAGGGGCATAACTGAAATTACGATATCTCAAAGGGGCACAAGTGATAAAAACCCTAAAATAAATAGCCTAGAAACCAGACTATCATGAGTCGAAAACCCGACTTTTTTGCAAATAGATACCGTTTTCGATAAAATCACCTTCATTAATTAGAGAATTTTATTTTATGAACTATAAAGGTGAGTCAATAAAATTGGAGTTTGTATGGAGAAGTTATGAGGTTTGGAAGTTGGGAAATTCACAATTTGTAATTAGTAAAAAATATGTACATATGAACTAATAAAATTACTTAAAAATTGTATATATAATATAAATAAATGGAAGTAGTGTACTATGTACATGGTCATTTACTTTTGGTATTTTCTTTCTTATCTCTCCCTACTTTATTATTTGTTGACTAATTCATACTGACTTGGTCTCGAGGATTAGGTTATATAAATATATCTTACAACTATATTTATATTTAGTTATTCATTCCATACAATATATATACATATTTATAGTCTGCCCTTTTTTCTTTATTTTATTTTCTTATTTTTAATATATTTTTAATGCATAAAAATGTAATTTTTATTCATGAATGAAATTTTTATAAAAGAAGAGAATTAATGCAGATTTACATGTTATTGTTAAGAATCTTAAGAAAAAATGCAATAGAAATGTTAATGAATCAAGTATTCATCACATGGTATAAATGCAAATAGATAAAATAACATGGCCAAGTATGTAAATATTTCAAAAATATTTCAGCTAATATTCAAAGTTCTTGAACCAAATAATATGAAAATACTCGGAGGGGGTCCACACAAAATACCCACCCCTTCACACTCACAAGCATACGAGGAGACAAGGATTTGGACTAAAGTGCAAATACAAATAGGCTCAAGGTTAGTGTAATAATTACAAAAAAATTACAATGATAGATGGATGTTTGTAGACTAAATAATTAATACAAAAAGTGTAGTGGAAAGGTTGCAGAATTCTCCTCAAAGCGCACTGGCGGATGACCCAGATTGATTCACTTAACCATGTGGTGCTTCCTCCTCGCCTGATGATGGTTCAACGATGGAGAATGGAGATTAGATTCCACCCTTAGATCTAATGGCTCTCTAGCATCGAATCAGACGATTTCTATGAGATCTGGAGTGGGGGCATGATCCAACGGTGTTGAACCCCCCTGGAAGAACAAGGAAGAACCACTTGGGAGCTGAGCTTTGATCGAGCCTCCTTCCCTCTCCATATGGTTTAAAGGCCCGTAATTACCTTAACTAAATATGTGGAATTAACATTAAATTTCGTAGCAGACGGGTGATGAAGGCAAAAATCGAGAGGCCTAAAATGAGCCTCACAAGGCAAGGACTACGTCGTCGTGATGGCTTCTCAACTATTACATTCACTCAACAATCAACCCACATAATGTATAAATCAAGCAAGCAAGTGTGAATCAAAATTTATTATTCCCTACCAAAGATGTATAGTGACAAGCAAGTAGGAGTCGAACACATGGAACAAAGGTGTAGAGCAAGATAAAATGTATTTTCAAACTTAGCCAAGTTATGGTTTTTGTGGGTTTTTAATTTTATTTTTTATCCTTTTTTATTACATTTTTTATACTTTTGTATTTTCTTTTTATAATTTTATATTTTTTATTTTCTTTTTCTTTTTAAATAAGTAATATAGAATATATAAGATTATATATACAATGTAAGCTAATATAATCATAAATAGCACTAAAATTATTCAAAATACAAAAGATGGAATGTTTTTGTAATTTTTAGAGTTTTCTAATATTTTTTGTGATTTTCTGGAAATTTTTCTAACTTTTATGCATTTTTAAAGTTAAAAATATCCCAAATCAGGGATTAAAATAAAGAGGTCAATTTAATTTGAGAAATAAAAATAGAAAATCAAGTGTAAGATTTTCCAAATAAATTTTAATATATAAATATAATTTAAAGAAAAATTCAAAGATAGAAAAACATATTTTTGGAGTTTTTATATATTTTATATATTTTTATCAATGTTTTTGGGGCTTTTAATTTTTATGTGTTTTCTATTTCTTTTTTATTTTTTTAGTTTCTGGAGTTATAAAATAAATAAAAAATATAATAAATATTTTTTTGGAAATTTTCAAAATCTTTATATGTAAATTTTGTATTTTACACTGCAAATAGGGAATAATTGCACCCTTTTCGATTTTTAATAAATCCTAAAAATGCCTAAAAATGGAATGCACAAATATGATGGGGAAGTTTACATTAACAAACACTTATCCTATTTTCCGAGAATTTTAGGATGACAAATGATATTTTTAATAAATGGAATAAACATAAAAAAAATCAATGGCTTAGTAGGGGCATAAATGCAATTGAAGTAAAGGACATGGGCCAAGATGCAAAATGTTCAAAATATTATATCTACAATTTAAAGTTGAAGGGCCAAACACAAATACAAAAACTTGCAAGGGCCTGGCTGCAAAATAGCGCACCTCACATGGATGGTCACGCGAGGTGAGTTGGCAGGGGACCAAAATGCTATTACAATAAAATAGAGGGTCTTACTTGCAAAAGTCCCAAAATATTACACAACAGATGAATCTTTATGCATTAAACCTTAAATACATAAAGTGATGTGTGAAATAGGTAAAATACCCAGTCAGAGGCGCACGATCCTATGGCTCATGGTCTTCACTTATCCACGTGGAAACACGAGAGGAGGA